>JARFXV010002277.1:0-25000 GCA_031761425.1 Cosmopolites sordidus
AACTGACCAATCAAGGACACTGGAAATCAATACGACTCGGACGGTCCAGAAATAATATAGAATTATCAAGCCTAGCCTTCGCAGACGACCTTACCATTCTCGCAAACAATGAAAAAAGGGCAGCCAAATAGATAGAAGTCCTCAAGGAATGTTCAGAGAAAGTTAGCTTACAAATCTCCTTTCAAGAAACCGAATTCTTCTGCTCAAAATTGGATGTTCAAAATTTGAATACCAAATACGACAAGATAAATGGACCAATGGTCCTGCTACCAAACGTAAAATGAATCACTGATAGGATAGGCAGACTACTAAGGAAACATAAGATGAGAACAGCCTACAAGCTGCACAAAACTGTAGCAAACATTCTAAAAAACTCATAGTTAGACTGGAAAATCATGGGGCATATCTTGTTCCGACTGTAACAGAACATATATAAGACAAACAAACAGACTAATGTCGGCCAGAATACAAGAACATAAAAAAACTTAAAAAACAAAAGATGGCTGCCAAATTCGCAAAGTAGACTTTTGGATTCCAAAATCAACGATTTATATTTTTTGAGGTTGGCTGAAAATTTTTACGCTATATACTCCGTGTTAAAATTAAACAAAAATTGAAAGTTGTCTGATTTTGATGAAACTCGTCGATCTAATACAGAATTTTACCTAGAATTAATCGATTGGCGGAAAGAGCACATTGCTATCTTTAATAGTTTTTGTAATATTCGTTAAAACACTTTTGCGTTTTGGATTTTTCGAATTTTCAGATACTAATATCTCGAAAATTGTATGTTTAATTCCAGTTCTGCTGACATGTTCTTCTTAATGTGCACATTCTGGTATACGAAATATCTCAAAAAATTAGTAGCGCTCGTGTCCGAGTCTATATTTGCATCTCGTTGTTAATTTGTTTTATCTCAATTGAATTTTTGGATATTTCAAAATTGTAAAATTTACTAAAATTCCGCTCTCTGGGTATTTGTTTGTAACTACATCGAAAACTTGAATTGCTTTGTCCGACGTTTGCATCCGTATTGATTTTTTAGTGAAACTAAAAAATAGGATTTTTTTGCAAAAAGTGTTCTGATGTTTATTTTTGCAAATACTTTATTTTTGAAAATCGTTCAGGTTTGGTCAGCTCTGGACCGGATGAGCCTGGCCTGCGTATACGTTTGCACCCGCGTCTGCACCTGTGTATGCACCTGCGTATGCGTTTGTGTCCGTATCTGCATCTTGTTAGCAATTTGTTTTATCTTAATTAAATTTATAGATATTTAAAAAATTGGAAAAAATACTAAAATTATTTTGCCTGGGTGATTTTTTACAAATATCTTGAAAACATGGTTTGAATTGATCAGATACATGCAAAATTGTATCTACATTGATTTCTGAGTGTAATAAAAAATTGGATATTTTGTGAAAATTTTCTTTTATTTCATATTTCAGCATAATTAAAAGGATAGAATTTTTTGCAAATATTTCTTCTCCCAATCATTTTGCGAATATTTCGAGAATCGTTGATATCAGGTCGGATTGAGAGGGTTTCGCTCTGCATTTACGCCTAACCAAGCTTGTGCATTTGCACCTGCGGTGAAAAATGCTTTACTAGATGGTTTTTTTTTTGGAAATCGTTCAGATCGGATCAGATCCGGAGGGTTTCGATCTGTTTATATATAGACATGTGCAAACGTTTATGTGTGCTTGGCATTATGTTATATTTTTTTTCCCTTTATTTGGGTTTTTCGCCACTATCTAAAACTCAAAAAAATATCATAAATACCTGTTCTTATGTAAAGAAAGAATCACTGGGTAAAAACAAAAAACCAAATGGAGACAAATTTCTCAGTGATTCTTTTTTGTAATAAATTTGCCTAACGAACAAAATTTTAAATATATGAAAATGTTATAAAAAATTTTACAAACTTTTAACGTTAACGTTTCGGAGGGTACTCTCCCCCCGTTTTTAAAACTAAACTAAAAAATAAATTATATTAATTTGTAATATATAAAGTAACGAGTGAAAATAAATATATTTTTTTGTATATGTCAACGATACTTACATTGACAACAATAGATTTTCATGACAGTGACATACTACCAAAAAATATATATAGGTAATGTTTACTGTGTGATTCACGGGCGTAGCCAGGATTTAGTTTTGGGGAGGGTATTAGTTTGAAGTAAATAAAACAAAAAAATATACTACTCGACAAGAGATGGCGTTACTGTGCGCAAGGTCCACTAGTTCGGATATACATTCAATTGAAATGTAATAATTTAACTCTCTTCAGTCCTCGTATTTTTTCGGTATTATATTAGGTAATATTTGGCTTATTTCGGGGGGGGGGGGGGGGTTGAAACCACCCAACCCCCCCTGGCTACGCCCGTGGGGTGTTTAATTGTATTCTTTAGAATCGGGAACCATATTGAATTTAAATCTATCGAAGGCATAGCAATACAATTATTTTTATTTAAATTAATTATAGCGGTTTCTTTTAATCTTCTGTATTTTGTTACCGTTTCTTTTAATACCGTTTTGGAATTATTCCAATTGATTTTATGACCCGATTCCCATGCGTGTTGACAAATTCTAGATTTATTAAAATCGCCCTTTCTAAGAAGGTTTTTATGCTCTTTTACTCTAACATCTAACGGTCTAGATGTCTCACCTATATAGAATTTGCCACATTCGCAGGGAATTTTATAAACCACATTTTTGGTATTTTGTTGTATATTGTTTGGTTTAGTCTTTGTTAATAGAGATCTAAGAGTATTTTTTGTTTTAAATGTCGTTCTTATGTTGTATTTATTTCCTACTCTTTTAATAGTGTCAGAAATACCGCGGATATAAGGAATTGTGAGGTTAATTGTTTGAGAGTTATTATTATTGTTATTAATAACTTGTCTGTTTTGTCTAGTATCAAAATTTTTAAGCGATTTATCTATATAATTTTTTGGGTAATTGTTTTTTATTAAAATGTCTTTTATGTGATTTGTTTCTTTTTGTAGTGTATCACTGTCGATACAAACAAGTTTTGCTCTGTCATATAAATTTTTAATTACTCCTATTTTGACCGATTTTGAGTGATTTGAAAAGAAATTGACATACCTATCTGTGTTTGTCGGTTTTTTGTAAACTGTAGTTTTTAATGTGTTGTTTTGTTTTATTATTAAAGTGTCGAGGAATGGTAATTTATTCTACTTCTCCATCTCTGAAGTAAAATTAATTGTAGGCTCTCGAGAATTTATATCTTGTAAGAAAATACCGTTTGGTTTTTTGTTTTTACCCAGTGATTCTTTCTTTAAATAAGAACAGGTATTTTTTGATATTTTTTGAGTTTTAGATAGTGGCGAAAAACTCAAATAAAGGAAAAAAATATATGAACACGCCACAATCATTCAGACATTAATTATTTTATATTATTATGGCATTTCTAGATATTTCAAAAAGTGGAAAATTTACAAAAATTCCTTTCTTCCGATGTTTTTTTTTGCAAATCTTGATATCTTGAAAATTTGGTTTGGTTTGCTTTGGACGGAAGCTTGCATAATTGCATCTGTATCGATTTTTAAGTGTAGTTAAAAAAATGTTTTTTAACGGATTTTTTTTAAATTACGTTTTTTTGTGTTGCAATTGAAAATTGAAACAAGGCGATTTTTGTGAAAAGTGCTTACAAATTATGTCGAGTCTAATCTCTGATTATTTTTTTGTGTTGAAATTAAAAATTGAAAAAATGGGATTTTTGCGAAAATTGCTTACAAATTATGTCGAATGTGATCTGTAGGGTTCAGGTCTATGTCTGAGCAGGTACTTGGGCAAAGTTTTGCACCAGTGCTTTGGTTTGAATCTGCCCATGCGATTGCGTCTGCTCCAGCTCCCGTTTCTGAGTCTGCATTTGCATCTGGCCACCAGTTTGATATATCTCAAGTCCAACTATTGGACTCTTTAGTCGAAGCGGACAATACTTGAGAATGCCGAATGAGAAAGACACCCGGAATGCTTTAGAAATATTATCTACCATCCGTGAAAATATTACATGTAACACACACACACACACACACACACGCACACACACACACACACACACACACACACACACACACACACACACACACACACACACACACACACACACACACACACACACACACACACACACACACACACACACACACATATATATATATATATATATATATATATATATATATATATATATATATATATATATATATATATATATATATATATATTATTATTATTATTAGGTGCGTATAGACCCGATTGGATCACGCAAAGCATCCTGACTCATTTTCTAGTGTTCTTTCTGATTCTCCACACCTATCTCATCCTTTCTCCGTGGATTCTCTTTCTCTCCTCCGTCTACTTTGTTCCTGATCTCCCGTGGGTTCAAGGATCTCGCCCAGGTATTTGAAGTGAGTGACCCTATTTATTTTGCCGTATTTGGTGTTTAAATTTTGGATATTTAATTTTGAGCAGAAGAATTCGGTTTTTGAAAGGATATTTGTAGGCCAACTTTCTCTGAACATTCCTTGAGGACTTCGATCCTTGAGGTAACCAAATAGGTTACCATTTTTTCATTGTTTGCGAGTATGGCTAGGTCGTCTGCGAAGGCTAGGCGTGATATTTCTATGTTGTTTTTGGTTCGTCGGAGTCGTATTGGTTTCCTGTGTCCTTGATTTTTTAGTTCCTTTTCCCATTCCGTTATGACTTTGTCCAGGACCAGGTTGAAGAGGAGTGGGGATAACCCATCTCCTTGGCGTACTCCGGTTTTAATCAGGAAGGGTTCGGAAATTTCTGCCATAAATTTCACTTTAGAGATTGGGTCGGTCAGTGTCTGCTTGATCAATCGTAGTGTTTTGGGGTCGAGTCCTTATTTTTCTAGGATGTTGAACAGATATTTTCGGTCGATGCAGTCGTATGCTTTCTTGAATTCAACGAACGTGCAGATGATTGGGACGTTCCTGATAGCTTTGTATTTCAGTATTGTTTTTAAGTTAAAGATTTGTTCAGTGCATGAGCGACCAGGGCGAAAGCCTGCCTGCTACTCGGAAATTTTGTGTTCTAGTTGTTCCTTTGTTCTCTGGAGAAGGCATGCTGAGAGGATTTTTTAAGTGACTTGTAATAAGGAGATCCATCTGTAGTTCTTCACATCTGTTCTGTCTCCGTTCTTGTGCAGCGGGTGTATAAGAGTACATTTCCATTCATCTGGTAATTTTTCTGTTTGCCAGATGTTCGTGATAATTCGTGAATTCCCGCAGTGAGTTTGGTCCGAGGTTTTTCAATAGTTCCGCGGTGATACCATCTTACCGGATGTCCTGTTATTCTTCAGTTTTTGTATGTGCCTGTGAATCTCTCTCTTCGTGATGGTGATTCTGAGTGGGTATAGATACAATTTTCCTTGGGGAATCTTGTGTCGCGTTCGGGGCAATTGAGGAGATCAGAGAAATAGTGTGCCAGCTCCTGACAATTCTCCTAATTGTTTATCGCTAATCTCCCATTCCGCTTTCTAAAGCAAATATTTTGTGGTGTGTACCCACGGATTTCTCTTGCGGAAGTTCTATAAAAGTCTCTCTTGTTATAATTACGGAAATTATTCTTTCATGTACTTCCTCTTAGTTTGTCTAATAACTTTGGCGGTCTGTTTTCTAGTCTCGTTAAAAAGCTGTTGGCTGTCTGGGGATTTTTTACTGTTGTACTCCTGAAATGCTCGTTTGCGTCGCTGCAATGCACTTTCGCATTCCGAGTCCGACCACGGGTGTTTTGTGTTCTTTTTCAATGGGATCAGTTCCTGTGCTTTTTATGTAATTTTTTTGTGGAATTTTTCCCATGTATCTGCCTGTTCCTTTTTCCATTCCTCTGTTATGTTGTTTTCCTTTATTCTATTCGTGTCGAATTTCTGTAGGTGTGCCTTCTTCTGATAAATTCTTATTGGGGTGAATTTTACTTTGATTCGTGTTAGGTAGTGGTCTGAGTCGATGTTTGCATCCCTGCGGACTTGAACATCATTGAACTTGAACATCTTGTTTGTGGGTATGAGATCGCAATGTGGTCTATCTGGAATTCATCAATCTGTTGTATAAGCGATCTCCATGTCTTCTGTTTTTGTGGAGATTTTCTGAGGGATGTTGACATAATCTTCAGGTTATTCTGTTGGCATAGTTCGATGAGTCTTATGCCGTTCTTGTTGGTGATTTGTAACCGAGGAATTTACCTACGGTTTTCTGATGGATTTTTTCCCTACCGATTTGTGCGTTAAAGTCGCCCAGTAAAATTTTGATGTCATCCTTTGAGACCTTTGCCATTATCTTTTCTAGTGTTGCTCAGAATTTCTCTGTGTACTTGGGGTCTTTCTGGTTGTCCCCGTTTGTGGGGGCACCTACGTTGATCATGGTGTATTGTTTATTGGCGCACTGTATCCGCATCATCAGTCTATTGTTTATGGGGGTAATTTCCTTAATAGAGTTAACTATCCCTTTGTGTATTCGCAGTCTACCGTGTCCTCATCTCTGATGCGTATTTCTTGTAGGGCAAGCACAAGTGTCTTTTGTCTGTTAAGTTCTGAGGTTAGGTTGTAAAGTTTTCCTGGTTGGATTAGCGTGTTGATGTTGAGTTTTATGGGGAAATGCATGTAGGAGTTTTATGGGGAAATTTGTCGGAAAGCTTCGACTTTTTTTGAAATCGTGAAAGTCCAGGTTCCCTAGACTCCGAGCACACGGTTGCCGTCTGTCGACGGGTGGATTGGTTACCACCTGGGGTATTATTGTTATTACTTGCACGAGTCATGATTACTTATAAGCTTATGGGTCCAGTGTTCCCACTGGGTGTTTAGAACCAGGGATTGTTAGTTCCTGGAGCGTGGTGTACAGTCGCACCCTCTGTGTGAACAGACGCCGACCAGGTTGCCGGTGGTTGCCACTGCAGACGCGACCTGGGTTTTTTTTTGCCAGAGCCCTGTAGCCGTCTGTTCCCGAAATATACCTTCGGGTTCAGCCGTTGGCCGTTTCCTGCGACGTGGACGTGGCGTGGCGTGACTATATATATATATATATATATATATATATATATATATATATATATATATATATATATATATATATATATATATATTATATATATATATATATATATTTATATATATATATATATATGAAATCGGACCTCACCATTTTTCGAGTGTATATAATTACCATTGGAATCAGTGCGTCCTAAAACGAATTTTGGAGAATTTTTTGTTGTATGATACTGTTATACTGAGGTCATACTGAGGTTTCAGTATGTTATTATAGATGGCGCCCACATCATTTGTAAACCGGTATTTTGTTATTAATGAAGACGAGATCCGACAATTGCGCAACACAGCCTATATAAATTCTCATGTGCAAAAGTTTACGTTGCTGTTTTGGTACTCTAATATTTATATTTTAGAGCTGGCATTGAAAAATTGTTTGTTTTATTTTTACTATTTCTGTTTCTCATAATATTAAAATAATCAAAATATTTATAAGGAAAAACATTATAATAATAAAGTTGAGTGAAAATATTTGTTATTATGCAGCACCTGAACTATTTATGTAAAGCCTGTTATTAGACAGAACTCACCATAGTAACAAAAAATACAAAAGATTTATTCAAAGTGTATTTATTTAAATCAAATAAGTTGAAAATTTAAATACAAGTAACACATTAGTTAATAAGTCCCCGGTCTGACAAATAAAACACACTTTTTTGCAAATTTCTACTTATTCATCAATATATTTCCTTTGAAGATTTATACAATCATTCGAACACTTTTCTAACATTTTTAGATCTTTTTTATATAACGATTTCTCTTTGTCTTAAAAAATCCTTCAGTTTCGGTAATTACCTCCTGATTGGGGCGAAATTTCTTTCCAGCGAGTATTTTTTTGAGGTCTGAGAACAGGAAATAGTCGCTGGGGCTAGACCTGGAGAATATGGTGGAATAGGAAGTAATTTGAAGTGTAATTCATGCAGTTTAGCCATCGTTACCAAAGATTTATGACATGGTGCATTGCTTTGTTAAAACAGAACTTTTTTCAATTCTTCTGTTGGAACCTTTGGTGTGAAATACTAAACTTGAAGAGATTTACCACTAAACACCAAAACGTTTTTTTGAACTGCTCGACGCATGTTTCGCTAACCATGTTAGCATCATCAGGAGATTATTTAATCTAGATTGCGTCGAACAGTTCAAAAAAGCGTTTTGGTGTTTAGTGGTAAATCTCTTCAAGTTTAGCACTTTTTTCGTTCATTTGGAGCCTTTTTTTGCGATCTCGTTCTTCAAACGCACCAATAACGCTATATAATATCCGCTATTGATGGTTTTACATTTTTCGAGATAATCGATGAACAATATCTCATACGCATTCCAGCTTTAATTTACGGTTTTGTGAAATAATTTTATGATTTTTTCTGATGGTGTAACCACCTCATTTGGACGCTCAGAGTGTTCAGTGTCATCGGTGCTGGTGAGATCATGTTTAACTTCAGCATATTAATCAGTTATGATTGATTTTCCTGGGGCAGAGTTCGGGTAATGTTTACTACCCATTGTTTTGCTTCAATGGTAGACAATGCTTAGTTAGATATATAACGTAATTAGATATAATAATCCCAAAATTCAATTTCTTTTAAAAATTATAGAATAGAAAATAAACCTCCTTAATACTTGCATTAACAAAATATTTTAATAGCTAACGTAGATATTGTGGAAGAACTACAACAGCGCATCGAAAACGCATGTGATGTTCTTCGTAGACACTGGAATTTTATTTTTGGCAGGGTAGTGACGCATGGGTACGCCGAGCAAGATTTTGTGCTAGCCGAACAAATGGCAACAATTTTGAATAATTTTTGTAACATATAATATTTTTGTTTTGGTTATTCTGTAACTTATGTATAAATGATTTTTGCTAAATTGCCTTCTCTTTGCGAGTTCTACAGCACAGTGGTCGAGAATATTAAAAAGTCTGTTTTCAAATTTTGTTTTTAATAACGTCTTTATTTTGCAACTTTTATATATATGCCACCGATCGCCTTCGCCGAACTGTCAACCATGCGACGTCACGTGTCTCTCGGGACCGGTTTCTAGCCTTTCAGCCGTCATCAGCCGAGCTCTAGACGAACGCAAGGAAAGCAGTTCGGAGAGGCAATCGGGGCCAGACCAGATCAACTGGCCATTTTAATGACGCGTCGTGATCGCACACAACTCACGCCATCATACGGCGAATGCTCGTAGCAGTCAGGACCGCTCGTAACATTCTGCCTGGAACCTCGGGTATAGTACCAGGTATGCCCATAAGGTAGCGTAACGGAACCGTGGAGGGAAAATATTACAAAATATTATATTATCAGGCAATCGGGGCGATCACGACCCGTCATTAAAATGGCCAGTTGATCTGGTCTGGCCCCGATCGTCTCTCCGAACTGCTTTCCTTGCGTTCATCTAGAGCTCGGCTGATGACGGCTGAAAGGCTAGAAACCGGTCCCGAGAGACACGTGACGTCGTATGGTTGACAGTTCGGCGAAGGCGATCGGTGGCACCACGTGGAGAAAGGGTGAAAGATTTCTGTAATATTTTTCCTCCACGGTTCCGTTACGCTACCTTGTGGGCATACCTGGTACTATACCCGAGGTTCCAGGCAGAATGTTACGAGCGGTCCTGACTGCTACGAGCATTCGCCGTATGATGGCGTGAGTTGTGTGCGATCACGACCCGTCATTAAAATGGCCAGTTGATCTGGTCTGGCCCCGATTGCCTCTCCGAACTGCTTTCCTTGCGTTCGTCTAGAGCTCGGCTGATGACGGCTGAAAGGCTAGAAACCGGTCTCGAGAGATACGTGACGTCGCATGGTTGACAGTTCGGCGAAGGCGATCGGTGGCACCACGTGGAGAAAGGGTGAAAGATTTCTGTAATATTTTCCCTCCACGGTTCCGTGACGCTACCTTGTGGGCATATATATATATATATATATATATATATATATATATATATATATATATATATATATATATATATATATATATATAATGGCTGGAAATAGAGAAAAAGTTTAAGAATAGGAGTTATACAACTAAATAGGCTGCATAATTTAAAATGAATTTTAGTTATACAGGGTGTCTCACAAAACCGTGACAGAGGATAGCTTGGTTTTTTCTTGTTGAATACCCTATATGTTCACCCATTTTTAAATTCTGCAATTGATTTTAAACATATTTTATTAAATATGTCTTATACCTAAACCCATTGGTTTTATCGATATTCATTATGTAAAAAATATCGGAGTTGCAGACTGTATTTTGTAGTGTCATAGATCATTTATTTTTTGATGTAGGATTATCCTTGTTGGTAGGGATATTAGTGAAAGTATGACTTGACTTTTAATGGAAACAAAATTTCTCTACGTTAAACAGGGTGTTCAGAATAACTGAGATAAATGAAAAAAAAATCAAAACATCATATATATATATATATATATATATATATATATATATATATATATATATATATATATATATATATATATATATATATATATCAGTTTTTTTAAATGGAATGTCTAATATTTTTCCATTTTACAATATTCCTAAGACAGAATACTTTTATTCTTCTTAAACATGTTCTATATCTATCTGTCATAATTTATGAGATTTTTACATTTTTGTTTGTTATATTTACATTTAGATCTTTTCTCAGCCTGCCTTAAATGAAGTAATCTGAAATGGGAACAAATATCAATGATGCATACTTAAGCAATCTTAAAATCGCGGATGATATCTTCTCCTTTCATAAGACTCATTTATTGAGAGTACTCATAGTAGACTCATTTATTGAGAGTAACGTTTTTTTGAGAGTACGCATAGTAGACTCATTTATTGAGAGTAACGTTTTGGTAACTTATCGAGTTTGACAGGGGACAGATTGTTGGACTACGGGAGGCTGGTCTCTCTTTTCGGAAACTTATTCACAGAGTGAACAGAAGTCCAGATGCTGTGTTAAGATATTGTCGAGCATGGCTTCAGGAAGGCCGTATATATAAGAAAAACAACACAACGCCAAGATCGTCGCCTGATACTGTTGGCTTTAAGAGACCGCTTCTCTACGACCAGGGCAATTGCAAATTAATGATTTGAAGAACACGGTAGGCCCATAGAAATGCTGAGTATTTATCGTCGGGATAGGGGTTTTGGACTTTTTCCGAATCATATCCACTTTGATATAAGGTAGAAGTCGCTTGGAATGAGGTACCCCAGGAGGAATATTAATCACCTCATCATATCAATGCCCAGACGCATTACTGACTGTGTACTGTAATTTTAATCATTTGGTTACTATGGCCTTATAATTATTTATGTAAATTATTATTGACATTTTATATCATTTTTACTGGATGTTTGGATTTAAATGTCACTTAGTATTTAAAAGTTTAAAGACGTTGATTCGTTTTACGTATTAATATATTATATAATATACAGATACACAAGGAGACGACTAAAAATTAATAATTAAATATAAACCAAAAAAAAACGGTATTTATAAATTATAAATTTAACTAGCAAAATTAAAATATATGTAACATGAAGTTTGCAATTAAAAACAAATTGCTTAATTTCCAGATGTTGTTTCTGTATTATTGTCTGCAGTAGCACCAATTGTTGTTACTGTATTATTGTTTGCAGTAGCACCAACTGTTGTTACTGTATTATTATCTGCAGTAGCACCAACTGTTGTTACTGGCTGACTGGGAGTAGTCGTACCTATAATATATAGTATAAAACATGTTATATCAAAAACATATATGATAAAAGGTATCGTATTACTTGGTTTGGGCATAGGTGGATTTTGAGGTAACCAGGGATACCAGTAGATCCATAAACAGGGAGGATTTTGACTGTCCTGTTGTTTGTTGTAGAGTATTGTACTTTCCTAAAAAGTTATAATAACGGATTTAGTTACGGGGATGAAATGTTAACATAATGTGTTGACAAAAATTTTAATAATTCCAATCGTTATTGATAGATATTAAAATAGCAAATAAATTCCACTTATTTATTTTTAGGTGCAGATTTGTGTTATGATTTGTCCGTGTTTCTGTTATTTCCGATTAACTAACTAAACAAAAAGAAATTTAACAAAGCAAGCAAATAACTGGAAGACCTGATTCTGGAAGAATAAAATAAACTAGGCCATCCAAAACTAAGTGGAAACTCTCACATCAACAGAAGCTATATAATAATCGTTCTGGAAGGCAACAAGAAAGGTTAAAAACCTGAACTATTCAATCCAATTAAAATTAACAATAATATTGGAACAAGAAATGATAAAGAAAATGTTGAAGCTTTCTCGAATCATCTAGAAAATGCGTTCAAATCCTTTGCTTTAGAATTCGTCAATGAAAAAGAAAATGTAAGAAGTAAAATAAAATACAATGAATCTCGGAAAAAAAAACAAGAACTCTCCGAAAAATGTTACAAACTTTTAACATTCATCTTCAATGGAATATTACGAACAAGCTCCTTTCCCAGCACCGAAGATTACTCAAATTCTTATAATCCTTAAACCTGGGAAAAATCTAAATATATTTCCTTCTACAACCCTATAAGTTTATTTTCAATGCTTTTCAAACTCTTTGATAAATTATTCGATAATGAACATAACACGATACTAGGTGAAAATAAAATCATTCCAGACCATCAGCCTGGATTCTGTAATAATCATGGAATAAGCAAGTACATAGACTAGTTAACCAAATTAACAAGGATCTGAATGCCAAAAGAGAGTGCTATGCAGCCTTCCTTGACATATCTCAAGCTTTCGACAAAATATGGTACCACAGTTTACAAGTCAAAATAAAATAGCTTTTACCCAACCGCACTATTAACTACTCAAATCATACTTAACAGACAGGTAATTCCTAGTTAAAAATGGTAATAATTTACATTCTAATACTGATATACATACTGATTTACATATTGATTTACATACTTATTTACATATTGATTTACATACTGATTTACATACTGATTTGCATACTGATTTACACATTGATTTACACTCTGACTTACATACTAATTTACATTCTGATTTAGATACTGTCTTAGATACTGCTTTACACACCGATTTAAATTTATATACTGATTTACATATTGATTTACTTACTGGTTTTCATACTGATTTGCACATGGATATACATACTGATTTAAATATTGATTTACATACAGATTTGCATTCTGATTTACATAGTAATTTATATACTGATTTACACACTGTTTTACATACTGATTTACATTCTATACACTCGGGGAGTTCTCGGGAGATCCTCAATAAAGCGATCTTGGACAGATATTATATCTCTTGATATACACAGCTGATTTCCTGACAAGAACCAGCATGATAGCAACATATGCCGATGACATGGCAGGCGCTCTTGACATCTCACACTGACTCAGCATTAGCCTCAAGAAACTTGCAAACCAATCTATATAAAATTCAGTAGTGGTTGAAATGATTGAAATGAAACTAAACCCACCTACTTAACGTTTACCCTGCGCAACATGCCCTCCTGTAAACATTAACAATTGTCAACTTTCACAAGCAAAATATGCTAAAAATCTCGGCATACATTTGGACTGAAGATTGACATGGAAAAACATATATTTACTAAAACACAACACATAGGTTTCAAACTAAGGCAAATGTACTAGCTCAATGGCCGTAAATCAAAGTTAGCATTATACAACAGCATTGTTATCTAAAGCTATCTTAAAACCTGTGTAGACTTACGGTATCCAATTGGATACCGTTGCCTTTTAATTAAAAGGCAACGCCAATAACTCCAACATGTCCATCTTGTAAAGGTTGTAGAACAAAGTATTGCAAACCATCGTTAACAATTTCTAGTACGTCCCCAGTGAAGTAATTCAACCTGACATTACCTGGAATCTATCAAAGAAATTATTCGTCGACTTAGTGTTAAGTAAAAGAGCGCCAGTGCGTCATAATGTGTTGGTCATCCATTTAAATGTGCTAGACGTCAATAGTGGCCAAATTGAAACGGCGGCTACTATGTGACCAACCTAAAGGACTTCTATCAAGAGATTAGAGATTAGCCTAGACTATAATATAAATGCATATAAACTCACATATATAAATAAACTTTAAACTTAGATTTCGATTCAATTTTAAAGAAGATCTCTCACTGGAGTGATATTCTACATGCCATTCACCTGTATTATACTAAAAGCTTATTGCGCGCTGGGTAGATTGCAGAACTCCCTAAAACGAGTATTTGTTGCGATAAACTTGAAGTAACCGATTTCTGAAGCAGTAACATAATGGAAAAAGTGCATGGTTTATGATAATATATCAGGTGTACCTATAAGAAATGTCGCTGTTTTCTACACTAGCATACTAGCATAACAATGCTTTTTCTACACTACTAGCATAACAATAGAGTCTAGAGTCTTGGCTATCAGATAACTAGAGTCTTGGCTATCAGACCAGGTCAGCTTTGATTAAAAAAATAGGGACGGTTATTTCATCCTTTTCGATGGTATAAAATATAAAAGACCCTTTGGGTTTGATAAAAGTCTTTTGGCAGAAATTGAAGCTAATCCCAAACAAATTATTCAGGAAATAGCCATAAAGCTTAAACCTCAATGGTACACAATTCAACGGTGCTTAAAACAATCAAACAATGAGCAAATAGAAGGAATGTGAGTGCCATTTAAACTTTCTGTTGAAAACAAAATTCGCAGGGCACTTTTATCTAAGTTAGGTAGAGATCCTTTTCTTCGACAAATTGTTACTGGAGATAAAAAGTGTATTCAATATATCCTCATAAGAAAATACATAAACCAAACGAAAAAAAATCAAAATGTCCAAGAGTAATTAATCGAAAAGGTGTTACACAGTACAAGACCTCATAGTGCCAAATCGACCAAGAAAAAGTCAGAGAGTTAGACTGGAAAGTACTTTCTCATCGCCGCATTGTCCTGATCCTGCACCGTTTGATTGCCATCTTTTCAGATCAATGGAACATTTACTTTGTTGGAAAAAATCATATTGCGACAACTACACTCGGAGAATATTTCTTTTCAAAATCACTCTTATTTTCCAAATAGGGAATGAAAGTTTGTCAGAGAAAAATTACCAATAATGATGGGGACTATACTGTAGATTGAAATGTTATTAATTCTTAAATAAAATGCAATATACTGTATAAAAAAAGATATTACTTATGGATAATGTAATAACGGATCACGAGAGAACATTAATTAGCACTCAGAAACAACTTTGATGATGTTCTCTTTCGGCACCGTTGGTGTGATAAAATTATCAGACAGTCCGATTGATTCAACCGTATACTATTCGTAGTTAGCCAAATTGAATCAACCGATACATATAAATACGTATAAAATGCTTCGAATTGATAAATAAGTAAGAAGACGTGTTAGCACGAATGTTAGATCCGGACGATCTAACTCGAAGGACGAAAAATGTGGCATAAAATTACTCAATGTCTGATGTATTTAAATTGAGACACAATGTCTGTCTTTAACTGATTAATTTTAACTCTGAATGTCAAATAATTGCCAGTCAAAGTGGTGGGTGTCATCATTCCGAACCCTCCCGAAACGTGAACTCTGTTGCAGTCGATTAAACACCAGTCGTATCCCTATTTTCGGTCTTGACGGGGGTGTGTGGTCGCTATTAAAATTGTATGTCCGTATAACTGGCTTCAGGATAGATCCCGTTTATTTACGTTTCTGTTATAGAAAATATGTGTATCTTACAAGTCATTTTTCAAAAGGGCGTCTCATACGTCATTAACCATCTGGAGAAAAAAAAAGAGTTTTACCTCATTCTGTATATCCTTTGACTTGATTCTCCATTTATTAGACGAATATTATGACATTTGGATCAGTTTCTTGTCACATAACTGCAGATAAATTAAGAAACGCTGAGTAATGAAGTTGGTTATAGAAGATATATTAAATGAGCTAACACACGACGATAAAAACTATCCCCATACTAATTGTAATTAATTTATCGACGACATTTTTGAGAAAATGTTAATTACTGTATGCGACCGTAACCAGATACCGTAAGATATCACGCAATATCTATTACATGCTTTTAAGTCGCAAAACAAAAAGTTTCCAGTCCATCAGAAATCTGCGTCATGAGTCGCTTTCGTAACATGCAGTTCGTCACAGCCTTGAAGCAAAATCACTTTACTACACTCATGGCAAGTAGTTGCTACTTAGTTTTGCTAAGACATTTCTAAGATTGCTCAATTGCTTGTTGATAGCAATTTGCTGTAATAATTTGATTTAGCTGTAGAAACTCGTATGTAAAGCTTAGTACACACCTAGCGACTTTGTCGTGGAACACGTGTATCGGGACAAATTTTCGGATTGTTCCGAGACATTTTTCTTAGGTTTCGCTTTTGTCTGTTCCCTTCTCTCTAAATATTTAATGGTGTCGGCGGTTTCCTTGGGTTTAAACTATTTAATAGCTCCGATTAAGTTCATTAAAATAAAATACTACTAACAAAAATGAGTATTTTTTTCCTTTTCACATCTCTTTCTTTCATTATTCCTATCAATCACCATTTGATGGATTTCTTGGTACTTATTTAGATTAATGTTGTTTTTCCTCAATACCAGATTCTGACACCGTTGGTTCTAACAATCACAAACTTCCATTTCTGTTGTGTGTCTTAATTACTATGGGCTTAACAAAGACAACAAAATATTTTTTTTGACCCGCATTGCTACCTTTTGTTATTAGAAAAGTTATAGAAATGATAAGAAAATATTATAGAAATGAAAAGATAAAATGAAGCTGTGATATTACTAATTCAATCATAGTACATTAATTTAAATACAAATAAATAATGTAATGAATATATTTTAATTTAAAAATATTGGCACTGTTCCTTAAAATAGGTTTAAATGTATTTTATACTTACAGCAAAAATAAAACAAAAAATCAGTAGTTTATAATATAAACTAGACATCTTTTATGTTAAATATCTACTGGTTGTGAATAAACTAAATGTCATTATATTGTAAACTATAGTATGACTAGATAACAATCAGAAGTCTATTGTGTTTTTAATGATGGTCTATATTTTCGCCATTATATTACAATTTAAATACAACTACTATCATTAAAATTACTGTGTATTTAAAGTTTACATGGCAATAAATATATTCCAATTCCTGTTCATAATGATATAAAGAGGAAAGTGTGACCGATTTTTGAAGGTAATAATTAATAGATAGCACTATTTTGAAACTGTTCATAAAGACTATTTCTGTATAATAGGTTTTGCATGTAAAAAGAGTCTAAAAAATAGGACTACTTTGAATTTTTTAGCTACGCCAAACCGTGTAACTAGTTTCGACTCTTGAACTCTATTCGAAGAGGCTCTACTTAGAATTGTAAGATGGATCCATACTGTTTACATAATTAATGAACTTGGTAAAACTGAAACTTCCGTTATTTTCGATATATATTATTCTCCATCACAGTGCAGCATTGGTTGAAAAGTAGGTTTTTCTAAGAAGAGCTTTATCTAAGTACTAACTAAGAAGAGTTTGCAACGTGCAAGTTTGTGGGTGTAACAACAGATCGAAGTTTAAAATTTACTAACCACATGGAGAATGTCATAAGTTCAAGACCTGCAAGTAAACGCACAATTATATACATGAAACTGCTTCTTTATGACTTGTGTGACTTTAATAAATGGTTCTTGATGAAGGCATTGCAGATAAATGAGTGCAAGAGGGTAGTGCGGTTCATTCAATAATACATACTCCTAATACTTTTGTTTCATTTTAAACAAAACGTTTCTCTAAAACATGTATCCAAAATGTAACTATTTCCATGGAAAACAGGCCAGAGCTTTTTTAATTTTTGGAAGAAAAAAAACTTACACATTATTGTCATTTAATGTCAAAGTTGAAATTACTAGTACTAATTTTTTATACCATAGTACGCTTTAAACAGATCACGTCACATTAAGAAACACATGATTGTGTTATTAAATTAAATTTCCACCATTCTATGCAAACCTACCACCATTTAACCAGTCGTTTCGAACACATTGGAAAAGTCCTGGCCTATATCTAATCTGCTCGGCACCAGCACAAATATATTCTTCTTAGTCCGAGCTTTCCTGTAAATAAGAAACATGAACAAGTGCATTTATTTGTAATTTTCTTCTATTTTGGTTTCGTTGCCAACAAAAAAGCCAACAAATAATGATTCGATTAGTTCGAACTAAAATTATCGCTCAAAAATTTTCAAAACATCGCATAGGTGTAGGTATCTACCTCTTATTACATAGGTTGGGTTTGTACTTAGAGTTTATCTATACGTATTATTCAATTCCAAAACCGAACTTATATAATATGTTAAGTGACCGTCTCGGTCTCCCGTCACGGCGCATACCATCATCTTTAGATAGGTACCTACCTTTCTTCTCTATTTTGTTTGTTAGAGACCGCGAAAGTCTCAAAAATCTTAGTTCTTAACAATTTAAAAACCATTGTTTGCTTTTAGACAAAAAAATTAAAACAAAAATAAAAAATACTCACAGAAAAAATCGGTCGGTCGTCGACAGACTGCAACCGGATGCTCGGATTTTGGGGAACCTGGACTTTCACGATTTTAAAAAAATCGGAGCTTTCCGGCAAAATTCCACACAAAACTCTTACATACATAGGCACCTTCAACATCAACACGCTAATCCAACCAGGAAAACATCACAACCTAACCTCAGAACTTAACAAACAAAAGATACTTGTACTTGCCCTACAAGAAACACGCATCATAGACGAGGACACGGTGGACTACGGGAACTATCGCATATTTAAAAGCAGGACAGAAAAACGAGTCGCCAGGGGTGCTCTGCTTCTGGTCATGGCCTGAATGCTACATGAAGGAACAACTAGACTCTATAGAGGAGAATTTACGCAATTATAACACGCGATACTTTTATAAGACTTTCGCAAGAGAAATCCGTGGGTACACACCACAAAATCTTTGCTTCAGAAAGCGGAATGGGAGATTAGCACTAACCAATCAGGAGAATTGTCAGGAGCTGGCACACTCTTTCTCTGATCTTCCCAATTGCCCCGAACGTGACACAAGATTCCCCAAGGAAAATTGTATTTACACCCACTCAGAATCACCACCACCAACACAAGAGGAGATCCACAGGTACAGACAAAAACTGAAGAATAACAGTACATCTGGTAAAGATGGTATCACCGCGGAACTATTGAAAAATCTCGGACCAAACTCATTGCAGGAACTCATGCAAATTATCACAAACATCTGGCAAACAGAAAAATTACCAGATGAATGGAAATGTGCACTTATACATCCGCTACACAGGAAGGGAGACAGAACAGATTTGAACAACTACAGAGCAATTTCCTCACTATAAGTCACTTACAAAATCCTCTCAGCATGCCTTCTCCAGAGAATATAGGAACAACTAGAACACAAAATTGGCGAGTACCAGGCAGACTTTCGCCCTGGTCGCTCATGCACTGAACAAATATTTGACTTAAAAACATTACTGAAATACAAACCTATCAGGAACGTCCCAATCATCTGCACGATCGTGGACAAGAAAGCATACGACTGCATCGATCGAAAGTCTCTATCTAACATCCTAGAAGAACAAGGACTCGACCCCAAAACACTATGATTGATCAAGCAAACACTGACCGATACGGTCTCTAAAGTGAAATTTATGGGACAAATTTCCGAACCCTTCTTGATTAAAACTGGAGTACGCCAAGAAGATGGGCTATCCCCACTCCTCTTTAACCTACTCCTGGACAAAGTCTTAAGGGAATGGGAAATGGAACTGAACAATCAAGGACACTGGAAACCAATACGACTCGGAGGAACTAAAAACAATATAGAAATCTCATGCCTAGCCTTCGCAGACCTAGCCATATTCGCAGACAATGAAACAAGGGCAACCAAACAGATAGAAGTCCTCAAGGAATATGCAAAGAAAGTTGGCTTACAAATCTCCTTTCAAAAAACAGAATTCGTTTGCTCAAAATTAGATGCCCAAAATTTGAACACCCAATATGGCAAGATAAAAAGGGTCAGACATTTCAAATACCTAGGCGAGATGCTGGAATCCACAGGAGGAGGGAAGATAGCATAGAATACTCGTTTACAGAAGATGAAGAGGGCATACGGCAATACAAATAATATCTGCAATAAGAAATGCATATCCACACACACAAATATAAGACACTACAACACAGTAATCAAACCAGAGGTACTAGATGCAAGCGAGACACTTACACTCCACACAAAAGCTGCATAGAGAACATACTAAAAGAAGAACGCAAAATTTTAAACAAAATTCTCGGCCCACAACTAACAGAGGAAGGATATATATATATATATATATATATATATATATATATATATATATATATATATATATATATATATATATATATATATATATATATATATATATATATATATTATTATTCACGTATGGGCCCTGGTGGACCACGCGAAGTACAATTAGAGGCGTTTGTTGTTGTTAGCCTTCCTTTGAGCCCATACATATATATATATATATATATATATATATATATATATATATATATATATATATATATATATATATATATATTATTATTCACGTATGGGCCCTGGTGGACCACGCGAAGTACAATTAGAGGCGTTTGTTGTTGTTAGCCTTCCTTTGAGCCCATACTAATTTCATTCTTTCGCTATGAGCTTTTTTCCTTTCGTCAGACCAAGTTGTTCCAGTAGTCTTCCTACATTTTTCTCTCTGGCCAACCTTCCAAACGTTAACCTTGTGCCTGAAACAACCTCTATCCTGAATTTCACTTTGTGTAATATTTGCTGATCTTAGGTCTTCTTTAATTACCGCAATCCATTTAATTATTTCTACTTTAGCTCTACTCCTATTTTCATAAAATTCGACTATTTGTCTAGTTAGCCTACTCGGATTCATCCGTTTGATGTGTCCGTAAAACTTAAGTCTTCTTTTTCTCATATCGCTATGTATATCTGTGTATTGTTTGATTTCTTGGTTTTCTCGAAGTCGGTATGTTGTGCTATTTATTTGTTTGGGGCCTAGGATTTTTCTTATGATGTTTCTTTCCTTCTTTTCAATGTCCTCGATGTCCCTCTTTCTATTCAAAATGAGCGTTTCTGCAGCATATAGACATTCTGGCTTAATAACCGTGTCGTAATGTCTCAGTTTTGTGTTTTTAGATAGGCATTTTTTGTTGTAAATATTTTGTGTAAGTCTCAATGCCGTTTCCATTTTTTGACATCTACCCTTATTGGCCGCTTTTTCCAACCCATTTTCCATGATTATTTCACCCAAATATTTGAATTGAGAGACTCGTCTGATGTTACCATATTTTGTTTTTAGAAATGGTGTTCTTAGTCTGTTGCAGGTTGTGTGTCTGTTGCAGGTTATTGTGTCTTTTCAAAGGATATTTGGAGTCCTACCTTTTCTGCTGTTTCTTTTAGGATTTCAATCTGTTTTTGAGCCGTTAATACATCTTAAGCTAAAATTGCTAGATCATCAGCAAATGCCAGACAATCAATTTTGATGTTGGTTCTCCCCAGTTTAATGGACTGGTCAATATTCATGCCGACTTTTTTTCACGCCACTCCTGTATTACTTTTTCTAGAACACAGTTAAATAAGAGTGGCGAGAGTCCATCCCCTTGTCTCACACCAGTTTTAATTTCGAAGGGTTCTGAGATGTCACCCATGAATTTAACTTTTGACCTCGTGTTAGTTAACGTTGCTGTAATAATTGCCAGCGTTTTCAGATCTATTCCTTGTTCTTTCAAGATTCGGAATAAAGATTCGCGGTCAATAGAATCATATGCTTTTTTGAAATCCACAAATGTACAGACGAGATTTTTATTGTACAGTTTTTGATGTCTTAGAATCAACTTTAGATTCAGGATCTGTTCAGGGCAGGATCTGCCCGGTCGAAAACCTGCCTGATATTCACCAATGTTCGGTTCTAACTGTCCCTGTGCTCTGTCTAGTAGACAATGAGATAGAATCTTGTAACAAACTGGGAGAAGAGATATTCCTCTATAGTTGTTTACATCCGTTCTATCTCCTTTCTTATGTAGTGGATGGATTAGAGCATCTTTCCAGTCTTCCGGAATCCGTTCGGTTCGCCAAACTTCTTGTAGAATTTTGGTTATTTCCTTGATTGTAACTGGACCAGCGTATTTCAAAAGTTCAGCAGTGATTCCATCTTCACCAGAAGCTTTGTTATTTTTAAGCCGCTTGATTTGCCTAAGTATTTCCTCTTCATTCGGTGGTAATGAATCTGGGTTTGTTTGTTTAGGGTTTAGTGTTGGTAATTTGTTTAAGGGCTCAGGACAGTTTTGTATTTGTTCAAAATATTTCGCAAGTTCTTTGCAATTGTCTTGGTTATTTAGAGCTAGTTGTCCGTTTTCCTTTTGAAAGCATAGGCTCTGCGGTTGATACCTGTTAATTTAGTTTTAAAAGTTTTGTAAAAGTTTCGGGTGTTATTTTTTTGGAAATCTTTTTCTATTTCATTAAGTTGATTGTTTTCATATTTTCTTTTAGTTTGTCTAATTAGCTTCGATGTTTCTTTTCTTACTTCCAAAAAGATGTTATAGTTTATGGCTGTTTTTTGACTGTCCCAATCTTTGAATGCTTTACTTCGGCTTAATACTGCTTGCTCGCAAATTTTATCCCACCACGGATGTTTTCTACGTTTTTGTAAAGGGACCAACTTTAAGGCTGTTTTAATATATTTTTTTTGAATTCTTGCCAGTTCTGTGCAGGTTGTTTATCAAGCTCTTCTGTTAGGGCTGGTTTTATTTTCGTTGGGTCAAACTTTGGTATTAGCAGCCCCTTTTGAATAAGTTTTCGAGGTTTTAAGCTAAGTTTGATTCTAGTCAAGTAGTGATCCGTGTCTATATTTGCTCCTTTCCTGACTTGAACATTCAAAATCTCTTTATAATTGGGGTACGAAATGGCAACATGGTCAATTTGAAATTCACCCATGTACGTATTTGGGCACCTCCAGGTCTTTTGTTTTGTTATTTTCTTCTTAAAATGGGTTGACATTATTTTTAGATTAAAGTGCGAACATAGTTCAACCAATCTTCTACCATTATGGTTAGTCCATTTATGAGCGGGAAAACTGCCGACTGTTTTCCTGTACTTTTTTTCTTTCCCTAGTTGGGCGTTGAAATCACCCAATAGGATTTATATATATATATATATATATATATATATATATATATATATATATATATATATATATATATATATATATATATAGATATATATATATATATATATATATATATATATATATATATATATATATATATATATATATAGTCACGCCACGCCACGCCACATCTACGTCGCAGGAAACGGCCAACGGCTGAACCCGAAGGTTTATTTGGCTCTGGCAAAAAAAAACCCAGGTCGCGTCTGCAGTGGCAACCACCGGCAACCTGGTCGGCGTCTGTTCACACAGACGGTGCGACTGTATACCATATATATATATATATATATATATATATATATATATATATATATATATATATATATATTTATATATATGGATATATATATATGGTGTACAGTCGTACAGTATATATATATATATATATATATATATATATATATATATATATATATATATATATATATATATATATATATATATATATATATATATATATATATATATATATATAAATCCTATTGGGTGATTTCAACGCCCAACTAGGGAAAGAAAAAAAGTACAGGAAAACAGTCGGCAGTTTTCCCGCTCATAAATGGACTAACCATAATGGTAGAAGATTGGTTGAACTATGTTCGCAGTTTAATCTAAAAATAATGTCAACCCATTTTAAGAAGAAAATAACAAAACAAAAGACCTGGAGGTGCCCAAACACGTACATGGGTGAATTTCAAATTGACCATGTTGCCATTTCGTACCCCAATTATAAAGAGATTTTGAATGTTCAAGTCAGGAAAGGAGCAAATATAGACACGGATCACTACTTGACTAGAATCAAACTTAGCTTAAAACCTCGAAAACTTATTCAAAAGGGGCTGCTAATACCAAAGTTTGACCCAACGAAAATAAAACCAGCCCTAACAGAAGAGCTTGATAAACAACCTGCACAGAACTGGCAAGAATTAAAAAAAAATATATTAAAACAGCCTTAAAGTTGGTCCCTTTACAAAAAAGTAGAAAACATCCGTGGTGGGATGAAGTTTGCGAGCAAGCAGTATTAAGCCGAAGTAAAGCATTCAAAGATTGGAACAGTCAAAAAACAGCCATAAACTATAACATCGTTTTGGAAGTAAGAAAAGAAACATCGAAGCTAATTAGACAAACTAAAAGAAAATATGAAAACAATCAACTTAGTGAAATAGAAAAAGATTTCCAAAAAAATAACACCCGAAACTTTTACAAAACTTTTAAAACTAAATTAACAGGTATCAACCGCAGAGCCTATGCTTTCAAAAGGAAAACTGACAACTAGCTCTAAATAACCAAGACAATTGCAAAGAACTTGCGAAATATTTTGAATAAATACTAAACTGTCCTGAGCCCTTAAACAAATTACCAACACTAAACCCTAAACAAACAAACCCAGATTCATTACCACCGAATGAAGAGGAAATACTTAGGCAAATCAAGCGGCTTAAAAATAACAAAGCTTCTGGTGAAAATGGAATGCCCTGAACAGATCCTGAATCTAAAGTTGATTCTAAGACATCAAAAACTGTACAATAAAAATCTCGTCTGTACATTTGTGGATTTCAAAAAAGCATATGATTCTATTGACCGCGAATCTTTATTCCGAATCTTGAAAGAACAAGGAATAGATCTGAAAA
>JARFXV010002277.1:30000-156853 GCA_031761425.1 Cosmopolites sordidus
GGAGAATCGAAACAAACTAATCCCTATCGTAAAAGCAATATTTTTTTTGCGGCAAACAAGGCACCTCCTTGAGAGGTAAAATCGATTCGGGGCGCATACAAATTACACCAGAATCACCAGAACCTGAACAACCACTACAGAATGATGGTAATTTTAGAGCCCTGTTGCGGTTTGCGGCTGAGTCTGGAGATAAAGATCTGGCTGAGCATTTCAATACTTCACAGAAGAATGCCCTGTACACAAGTCCTCAGATCCAAAACGAAATAATTGACATTTGTGGTGAATTAATTCAACATAAAATAATTGAAGAAGTAAAGAAAGCCAAACTATTTGCGATTCTGGCTGACGAAACCACCGACATCGGACGTGTAGAACAAGTCTCGTTATGTCTTCGATATGTTGATTTTACAGATAAAAAACACCATATACTTAAAGAGATGTTCCTTGAGTACATTCCAACGGTCGATGTTTCAGGATCCGGTCTCGCAAATCTTATTATTACAGCTCTGAAAAAGCATGGACTTGAATGTTCTCATGTGGTTGGCCAATGTTACGATGGGGCTGCAGCTATGAGTGGGTATTTGCACGGTGCCCAAGCTTATGTTCGCCAAGAATGTCCTCTTGCTCTTTATGTACACTGTAGTGCACACTCTCTCAACCTTACTATTGCTGATTCATGTTCATTAGCAAATGTTCGAAATTGCATTCGGATTGTGCAGTCCGTTGGTTCCTACTTTCGACATTCTGCTCAACGCAGTGCTTTGTTGAAAGAAAAAATTCAAGAGCTACTGCCCGTCGGTAACCAAAAAAAGCTTGCTCTCAATGTGTGAAATACGGTGGGTCCACAAACAAGAAGCTATTATAAGATTCAGGGAAATTTATTCAGCGATTGTGAATGCTCTCGAAGAACTCCAATTTAATCACAATAAGGAAACATCGCAACAAGCCGCCCAATTGCTAAGTACGCTTCGATCTTCGAATTTTGTGATGTGTTTAGTGATTCTTCAAAAAGTTAAGAGCTATACATTGTCGCTATCAAAACAATTACAGACAATTGACATCGATCTTATCACGGCATTCAAACATGTAGATGATGTTATTAATGTCTTACAACTCATGAGAAACAACACTGACGTCGAATATCTTCATCTCTATGAAGACGCAAAGGTTTTACTGGAAAAAAATGGTGATATACTGCGAATGCCACACCTCGTCGGAAGACAATTAAATAGACCGAACATTCATGCATTGGATGTATGCACGTATTACAAAATTAATTTGTTCATTCCATTTCTTGATCATACAATTCAACAATTGGTTGAAAGGTTTACCAAACATCGTAAAGTAGTATCAGCATTATCTGGTGAGCAACCTTCAAATTTTACTGCCAGTTCTGAAATTGAAGAAGCAATTTCCATGTACTCGTCACTGCTTCCCGAAAGCAACATATCAGTGGTTAAAGCAGAACTTGAAGTATGGAAAACAGTGACGACAAGTATCTCGCCTACCCCGAAATCTAGTTTGGAATGCCTAGATATGTGCGATAAAAACCTTTATCCTAATATTTACAGATTACTACAAATCTTGGCTACCATTCCTGTATCCACTGCTACCCCAGAAAGCACGGGCGTAGCCAAGGGGGGGTGGGGGTTTGGGGGTTCAACCCCCCCCCCCCCGAAATAAGCCAAATATTACCTAATATTTCCCTAATATACCAAATATTACCCTCATGAACATTCAAGTCCATGCAGATGAAGTAGTGGATATATTTAAAAGAAAAACCCGAAGATTTCTTCTTTAATGGTTTTAGATTTAGCGCAGAGGAACGAAATTAATTTAACCATTTCATTTAAAGTTAAGAACTTTATAAATATGTCGTAATTTTTCCGATGAATATATAGATATTAAATTTCATGTAAGTATATTTTTGTTGTTTTATTTACCTCAAACTAACCCCCCCCCCCCCCCCCCCCCCAAACTAAATCCTGGATACGCCCGTGGCAATATATTATTTATATCTTGACAACTAATTTCGTAAATCCCCGACTTTTCATGTTGCTCTACTTTATCCTTTGGATTACTCAGAAGTCCTCTTAATTTATTATATGGTTTGTACACAACCTTGTTAATTGGGCATCAAATGGTATTACCATGAATTTCTTTGTGTTCTGATCCTTTTGAAAAGTCGGAGATTCTTTCAATAGTTTTCTGAACGTATGTGTTCTAATTACACTGTTCTTATTATAACCATGTACTTCAAATACCTCCCTAATTCATTTTAATTCTTTGTTATCATTTTATTTATTTAAAGGCAAATTAATTAATCTATTTACCATAAAATTTAAACTAGCCATCTTATTTTTGAAGCTATGATTTGAATGTGGTGGTTTTTTTTCTCAAAATATCAAAATCTAACCTATTTTTATTGTTTCTACTGACTAAAACATCCAGAAATGGTAAACTATCGTTGTTTTCGAATTCAAGCGTGAATATTATATTTTGGGATTTTCCATTTAAGTTCTTAATAAAATCATCTTATCATCAAATTATCATTTTTCGAATCGAAAATGGCAAAAACGTCATCCACATATCTTAACCATACCTTCGGAAAGTAACGGAATTCATCTTTTGCCTCGGTTTCAAATTTACTCATAAATAAGTTGGCTAAGAACGGTGACAGAGGATTGCCCATTGCCATTCCTTCTTGTTGTTCAAAAATCCGTTATTAAGCTGAAAACAATTTTGCTTCATACATAATCTTGTTAAGGAGATGAACTCAGAAACAATCTTATTATTAAAACCGTTTAACTCGAGTAACTCCCTCAGGTATTTGAAGGTATGTGGAATCGTTATACTTAGAAACAACGATGAAACATCAAAGGAAACCAAATAATGTCTGAATGATTGTGGCGTGTTCATATATTTTTTTTGCTTTATTTGGGTTTTTCGCCCTATCTAAAACTCAAAAAATATCAAAAATACCTGTTCTTATTTAAAGAAAGAATCACTGGGTAAAAACAAAAAACCGAACGGAGACACAATTCTCAGTTATTCTTTTTTGTAATAAATTTGCCTAACGAACAAAATTTTAAAGATATAAAAATGTTATAAAAAATTTACAAACTTTTAACGTTAACGTTTCGGAGGATACTCTCCCCCGTTTTCAAAACTAAACTAAAAAATAAATTATATTAATTTGTAATATATAAAGTAACGAGTGAAAGTAAATATATTTTTTTTGTATATGTCAACGATACTTACATTGATAACAATAGATTTTCATGACAACCTCCGAAACGTTAACGTTAAAAGTTAGTAAAATTTTTTATAACATTTTTATATCTTTAAAATTTTGTTCGTTAGGCAAATTTATTACAAAAAAGAATCATTGAGAAATTTGTCTCCGTTTGGTTTTTTGTTTTTACCCAATGATTCTTTCTTTAAATAAGAACAGGTATTTTTGATATTTTTTGAGTTTTAGATAGTGGCGAAAAACCCAAATAAAGGAAAAAAAATAAAGGAAACCAAAACCTCACCTTCCTAGAGATGTGTGTTTTTGACTTTTTCAATGAATTTGGTTGACTTTATCACAGAACAGGAAGGTAGTTGGTTGGGAGATTTTCAAATTAACTTGTTAATTTTTTAATTTTTTACCTTTAACCTTTATTAACCACTTTGCCAAGTTGTATGGAGAATCAATGGCTGATACAATTGGTCTCATTAATTTTCATGGGTTATGAATTTTTGGTAGAGCATACAATCTTGGCACTTTTGGAATAGAAACATGTAGTTTGCTTTTCAGAGAAGGAGAAATAAGGCTGTTACAAAATTTCAATGTATCTCTGACTTCGTTAATCATTTGTGACAATGGATTCCTAGGTAATCGTTTATAAGGACCGTCTTGACTTAATTTTTTTTGTAACGCGATCACAGTAATCAGGTTTGTTCATTACTACAACCTTATTGCCCTTTTCAGCTTTAAATAAAAACAAACCTTCTCGCGCAGACGCTTGACAATCTTAGAAATATTTGGCATTTTTTACTTTTATTTGAAATATTTTTTTGCAATTTTGCTTTTACATGACTCTCTGAGTAGAGCAACGTGAAAAGTAGGATATTTACGAAATTAGTTGTCAAGACTGTAATTGAAGGTATATTGGGCAAACGAAAAGATCCATATTGACAATATATAAAATATATAAAGAACATATTGCCCACATTAGATATGGGCGAAATGAAAAATCTTGCGTTGCCCCACATGCAATCGAATACGACCACAGGATAGATATTAGTAATTTAAGACTAATTAAAACTGTTAATAATAATAGGGCTTTGGATGCATATGAAAGTATTCAAATGGAAAAATGGTGCCAGTGGATCGAACGGGGTCTGTTACGTTAGGAAATGTGTCTTCAACATTGAAAACAATTTGTATTTAAAAGTTGGAAAAATATTTTTCAGTTTTTTTCGGTCATCTGCCTTTAACTCCGAAACGGCGTTTGATAGCTTTGCGGGAATGGTTTGGTTGGATCGAACGGGGTGTTACATTAGGAAATGTGTCTTTAACATTGATAACTATTTGAATTTAAAAGTTAGGAAAATATTTTTCGATTTTTTTCGGACATCTGCGTTTATCTCCGAAACGGCGTTAGATTTCTTTGCGGGAATGGTGCCACTGGATCGAACGGTGTCTGATACGTTAGGAAATGTTTCTTTAACATTGATAACAATTTGTATTTAAAAGTTAGGAAAATATTTTCCGATTTTTTTCGGACATCTGCGTTTATCTCCGAAACGGCGTTAGATAGCTTTGCGGGAATGGTGCCGGTGGATCGAACGGGGTCTGTTACGTTAGGAAATGTGTCTTCAACATTGAAAACAATTTGTATTTAAAAGTTAGAAAAATATTTTTCAGTTTTTTTCGGTTCTCTGCCTTTAACTCCGAAACGGCGTTCGATAGCTTTGCGGGAATGGTTTCGTTGGATCGAACGGGGTCTGTTACATTAGGAAATGTGTCTTTAACATTGATAACAATTTGTATTTAAAAGTTAGGAAAATATTTTTCGATTTTTTTCGGACATCTGCGTTTATCTCCGAAACGGCGTTAGATAGCTTTGCGGGAATGGTGCCAGTGGATCGAACGGGGTCTGTTACGTTAGGAAATGTGTCTTGAACATTGAAAACAATTTGTATTTAAAAGTTAGGAAAATATTTTTCAGTTTTTTTCGGTTCTCTGCCTTTAACTCCGAAACGGCGTTAGATAGCTTTGCGGGAATGGTGCCAGTGGATCGAACGGGGTCTGTTACGTTAGGAAATGTATCTTCAACATTGAAAACAATTTGTATTTAAAAGTTAGAAAAATATTTTTCAGTTTTTTTCGGTCATCTGCCTTTAACTCCGAAATGGCGTTTGATAGCTTTGCGGGAATGGTTTGGTTGGATCGAACGGAGTCTGTTACATTAGGAAATGTGTCTTTAACATTGATAACTATTTGAATTTAAAAGTTAGGAAAATATTTTTCGATTTTTTTCGGACATCTGCGTTTATCTCCGAAACGGCGTTAGATAGCTTTGCGAGAATGGTGCCAGTGGATCGAACGGGTCTGTTACGTTAGGAAATGTGCCTTGAACATTGAAAACAATTTGTATTTAAAAGTTAGGAAAATATTTTTCAGTTTTTTTCGGTTCTCTGCATTTAACTCCGAAACGGCGTTAGATAGCTTTGCGGGAATGGTGCCAGTGGATCGAACGGGGTCTGTTACGTTAGGAAATGTGTCTTCAACATTGAAAACAATTTGTATTTAAAAGTTAGAAACATATTTTTCAGTTTTTTTCGGTCATCTGCCTTTAACTCCGAAACGGCGTTTGATAGCTTTGCGGGAATGGTTTGGTTGGATCGAACGGAGTCTGTTACATTAGGAAATGTGTCTTTAACATTGATAACTATTTGAATTTAAAAGTTAGGAAAATATTTTTCGATTTCTTTCGGACATCTGCGTTTATCTCCGAAACGGCGTTAGATAGCTTTGCGAGAATGGTGCCAGTGGATCGAACGGGTCTGTTACGTTAGGAAATGTGTCTTGAACATTGAAAACAATTTGTATTTAAAAGTTAGAAAAATACATTTTAGTTTTTTTCGGTTCTCTGCCTTTAACTCCGAAACGGCGTTCGATAACTTTGCGGGAATGGTTTCGTTGGATCGAACGGGGTCTGTTACATTAGGAAATGTGTCTTTAACATTGATAACAATTTGTATTTGAAAGTTAGGAAAATATTTTTCGATTTTTTTCGGTTATCTGACTTTAACTCCGAAACGGCGTTAGATAGCTTTTCGGGAATGGTTTTGTTGGATCGAACGGGGTCTGTTACGTTAAGAAATGTGTCTTTAACATTGATAACAATTTGTATTTAAAAGTTAGAAAAATATTTTTCAGTATTTTTCGGTTATCTGCCTTTAACTCCGAAACGGCGTTAGATAGCTTTGCGTTGGATGGCTTTGGAGAACCTCCAGGGTTTGGAAACCAATTTGGATAACAGGATTTTCCAAATATATGTTATTCTATTTTTATAACACTTTAATATATGTTTTATATAAAAAATATGTCTTATTTACATTTTTATGCTAGTATGAATATGGTAAATACTCTGGTAAATAGATTTCTTCATATATGTACATCAGTGTGGCCAATTAAAGTTTTATGGCACATATAAGTGTAGAATAAGTGAGACATTTCTTTTCTGTCATTATTCAAAGTAGCTAAAATTGGATATGCCAGGAGACCATAGTTTATTAACTATTAAGAAACGATAGATAAATAGAAAATATTATTATTAACATTTTAATTAGTCTTAAATTACTAATATCTATATCGTGGTCATGTTCGATTGCATGTATTTCTTGCATATCTAATGTGGTCAATATGTTCTTTATATCTTATCAATATGGATCTTTTTGTTTGCCCAATATACCTTCGATTACAGTCTTGACAATTAATTTCATAAATCCCCGACTTTTCATGTTGCACTACTTTATCCTAAGAACTTTATCTTTAAGCAACTAATGTTTTTAGTCTCATTGAACCTACATACATTTCCAAAATTTTGCTTGTTTTTGACTATTTTTAAATATTCTCCACGAGCTCACCTTCAACTATTCATACTAACCCTCATGTTTAGTGAACCAATAATTTTGGATTACTTTTTCAGGAGTACAATCAACTGAATCATTATATATGCTATATAGTTAATATAATTAAATGCATATGCATATACAAACAAATTACGAACATCTCATAAATAGAAATTTAACTCAATTGATTAATAATATAGAGTAATAAAAAATTGCTCGTTTTCGAGTTTCGAGAAAACGTTTTTACCAATATAATAATTAAAAGGATATTAAGAATACTGAATGATACACAACCAAGAGAGCAAGTAGGATTCAGAAGTGGATTCAGTACAATGGATCATATCTAGGTTATCCAACAGGCTATACAAGTGCACAATTAATTCACCATGCCATTGTGCTTGGCTTTTATTGACTACGAAAAGGCATTTGACTCAATCTCAAAGCAAGTCATAGTGGATGTATTGCTTAGCCAAGGTGTGGATAAATCCTATGTAAACCTATTAGTATCGATATATAATGAAGTTACAGCGACAGTTCACCTTGATAATCTCGAAGTTGGAATTAATGTAGTGCGGTGTGTATGGTTGCCTGTGAATAGATGTTCCGTAGTCTGGATTGCGGATAGGATAAAATAAAAATTTAAGATGTATACTTATGACATCCGGATGAGCTACAAAAACACATACAAGAACTGCAAAAGGCGGCAGAACCATTTGCCTAGAGAATACACTTGAGAAAGAGTCAGGGGTCAAAGTGGCTGGTTCATTTATTGACTATTTTAACATCGCACTTAATTCACCATGTCACTGTGCTTAGCTTTATTGACTACGAAAAGGCATTTGACATATTCTCAAGATAAGCCATAATGGATGTACTGCCTGGCTAAGGTGGAGGCAAAGCCTATTAGCATGAAACTACATCGACAGTTCACCTTGATGATGTTGAACTTGGAATTCATGTAGAGCAGAGTGTAATAGCGTGACGCAATATTGCAGTTCTTTTCTTAGCCTGCCTCGAAGAGGTGTTCCATAGTCCGGATTGCGAATAGGATAGAATAAAATTCAAAGGTGTATCCTTATGCCATGTGAGATTCGCAGATGATATCGTTCTCCTGTTATAAGATTCAGATGAACTACAAAAACAAATACAAGAACTGCAAAAGGTGGGAGAACCATTGTGTTCAATAAATTTTCCGAGGGTAAAAGACTGTTTTAAGGACGGATTTGGATATTGTGAATAACTATATAACTATATATATATATATATATATATATATATATATATATATATATATATATATATATATATATATATATATATATATATATATATATATATATATATATATATATATATATATATATATATATATATATATATATATATATATATATATATATATATATATATATATATATATATATATATAGGCAGAAAAATGGCAGAAAAAAAATTCCGCATATGACAGTCAGCATATGACAGTCTTTTGGAAAAGCGCATCCGTTGACAATAGGATTAGAAGATCCAATTTGTGTTGACTTCTTCGCATTGTTCGTACCATAAATTGTTAGAATAATATTTGCTAGGTGTTATTATTATTTTACAATCATTCCAGCTATAGGGTACACAAATTTTAATACACACATTTCTTTCAAAGATCGGTATCCTAATAACTAGAATTTCCATTTCAGTTAATATCATAAGACCTGTTTTACAAATTAGTATAAGTTCAGACAAATGTTTTATTGGCCATAGAACATTCTTAGGATAGTGCATTTCTAGATATTTCCACATGTCTTTAATATCGTTTACATTTAATATTTCGAGGTCTAACGTCTTTAAATGTGCAAAGGATATGACGTTATATTATTAAATGCTTCAAAAATATATTGAAATTGGATCGACGTTAAATTATTATTTTGCTTATTTACCATATGATTTATAATAAGAACATTATTAAATAAACTAGTTAACGTAAATTTTAATTTTGTCATATTTAAAGGAATATATGTTGTATGATAATGGACTTACAACCGAAAAAGGCGATATGTCTTCGATATGTGAAATAGCCATTATTTGGTAGCTTGTGTACCTGAAGTGTTATTGCTTGGCATTGATTTGTTGGACTCTGCTCTATCAGGATCAGGAGGCTGAAAGGGAGTACGAGTCTTTCTAAGTCTCTTGATTTTTCCTAGGTGTGTTTTTGTTTGCTTTGAAATGCCTGTTATCTTATTTTTGTTCGTTTCAGTAACCTTAGTCGGTATATATACCGATTTGGTTTTATCCCTTCTGAAGTGATAACATGCCTTAAGAAGGCAACTTCTTTGCAAAGGAATTCAGATTCGTCAGACTGTACTTTCAAATTTACTTCTTTCAATTTTTTCAGTATAATTCGAATATGATCAATATGTTCTGAAAGGGATTTAGAAAAGATGACAATCCATATAAACGTTTAAATGCTTTATCATATAAACGCACCATGTAAACGATTGTCTGTAAGTTTTATATGAAACTCGATCCTTTGGGCTATATTGTTTAAGTTAATGGCAGATAATGGCCTTCTGAAAATGTTTAGATATATTATCTGGATTATCTTCAATTAAAAAATCAAGGACACTGGAAATCATTAGGACTCGGACGACCCAAAGACAACATAGAAATATCACGCCTAGCCTTCGCAGATGACCTAGCGCAGACAATGAAACAAGGGCAACTAAACAGATAGAAGTCCTTAAGAAATGTACAGAGAAAAGCCGGCCTACAAATCTCCTTAAAAAAAAACCGAATTATTCTGCTCAAAATTAGATGTCCAAAATTTGAACACGAACTACAGCAAGATAAATAGGGTCACTCACTTCAAATATCTGGGCGAGATTCTCGAATCCACAGGGCGGATTCAAAGGGAATAGGGTGGATCTAAAGGGCGGAAGAACCATTTGGCTTAAAAATAAAGTTCAAAAAGACTCAAGTTATGTTCAACAAATTTGCCGTCAAGAGAAGAATTTTTATTTTTAAAAGCGATTTAGAGGTTGTGGATCACTACATATATCTTGGGCAAATAATTTCAATGGAGGGTCATGCTGCTCTCGAAAGTGGAACGGTGTGTTAAGTTTGGCTAGGCTCAATATTTGCAGCATTTGGCAGGCTCAATATAGTGTTTAAGAACAAACTCCTACTTTATCTGAAAAGAAAGGTTTTTGATCACTGTATGCCTATTTTGTCACACGAAGTGAAACATGGACCCTCACATCATAATCAGTTCATAGGTTCAGGCAGCACAGAGGGGAATGGGAAGGTGTATGCTTGGCATTACAAAGCGGGACAGAAAGACATGCATATGGATCAGAGAATAAATGAAAGTATATGACATCATTGAAAGGGTGAAATAATTGAAATATAAGTGGGCAGGCCATATAGCGACGAGATGCGACGATCTAATTATCGCGTCTAATATCTAATATTCTAATATTTTCACGGATGGTAGATAATGTTTCTAAATTATTCCGGGTATCGATCCGTTGATTCTGTGAAGAGTCAACTTGACCAACAAGAGTGAACTTGAGTCAGATCTTGAGAAGATGATTTCAATGGAGGGTGATACCGTCCAGAAGGGTAGAACGGCGTGTTAAGTGTACTTATGTGCATTTGGCAGGTTCAATATACTGTTTAAGAACAAACTCCCACTCTGTATTAAGCGAAAAGTCTTAGATTAGTGCTTATTGTCCGTTATGTCACGGATTGAAATATGGATACTTACATCACAATTAGTTTAAAAACTTAATTAGCACAGAAGGGTATGGAAAGGAGTATGCTTGGCTTTACAGAGCAGAATAGAAATACCTGCACATGGATCAGAGAAGCGATGGATGGCAATGGAAAATGTTAACTTGATAAACTGGGAAGTGAATGAAAAATAATCTCTCAGTGACCATCAATACATTACATACGAGATACGGGACGAAAAGCACAAACCCAGCAGTAAGGACAACAGCATAAGATGGAGGGTTGGACTTGACTTATGTAGGCTGCGTACTCCGGAAGATCGAAGTAAATACCGACAACAATCCGATTAAAGGCTTCTCGACCGAATTGACTGTAATAGAACTGAATAGAATAGTAATAAAGCTGTAATAGAATTGATATGTAATAGAATAATGATCAAAGAAAAGACCTCATACAAGAGGACAACCTATGTACTGGAGGAATGAAGAAATCGCTCGCCTCCGTAGCGAATGCCTCAAAAAACGACGAGCATATACTAGGTAAGCTTGTAGGAGTCTGAACATTCTCGATCAGCTCTGGGAGGAATACAAGTCAAGAAAGAAAATACTTAGAAACGCTATAAATAGAGCAAAGAGAACATGTTGGAAAAGCGTCTGTGATAACTTAGGACGTTAGGACGTTATAAATTAGTAAATATATTTGATTTTATTATTCATTTTTAGCATGTGTGGATATATTTTTATAACATATTTTATACCATATCAAAATATTTTTATTCTGACCTTATAATTGTCGAAACCATTATATTTCATTCAATTAACATAACAGTACTAATAATTTTTTCCACCACAGAATTAATCTTTTGTGCACCTGGTTCACATTTGGATATAAATATCAGCACAGAAATTAAATTCCATAATTCTCGAATATACCTAATTCAAAATGGGCGTAAATATTTGTTTTATATTTGCTTTTTTTATTGCTTTTTTCATCAGTTTGGTAAGAATTTTTCATTTAATAATATACCTGTGAAATTTTTATTAATATTTTTAGAAAAATAGTGAAGCCCAAATGGGACAAATGGGAGGCATGGGTGGAATGGGTGGAATGGGCGGAATGGGTGGAATGGGTGGAATGGGTGGAATGGGAGGAATGGGTGGAATGGGCAACATGGGAGGAATGGGCGACATGGGTGGAATGGGTGGAATGAGTGGAATGGGGAATATGGGAGGAATGGGTAATTTTTTAAAATTATTAATGGTATGTTGTAATAAACATATATTTTTGTAGGTTTTCCTTTTTTCAATACTACTAACGCCACAAGTTCTACTAATTTTACTGGATTTGGTGGATTTGGTGGCTTTGGAGGACCTCCAGGGTTTGGAAACCAATTTGGATCACAAGGTTAAATACATGTTTTTGTAGTTTTATAACGCTTAATATATGTTTTGTATGAAAACATATGATGTCTTATTTACATTTTTTGCTATGAGCATTATCAATATTTGGTAATTAGATTTTTTCATATATGTTTATGGCCAATTTCAGTATGGCCAATTATAGCTATATGATACATATAAGTGTAGAATCCAGCGAGACATTTGTTTTCGGTAACGTCCTTTAAGACCCAAGCATTAACTTTTAAGAAATAAATTTAAAGAAAAAAAATATTTAAAATTGTATTTTTAAGTCATAAAAATACAATGGTTTATTATTTATAATTGCCCTTATTACCAAAATACTAAATACAATTAAGTAATTGGTTAAAAAAACATATATCACAGATAGTTATAATATTTGACTAAAAGCAATCACAAAAATATATAAAAATGAAAGATGTAATGAATGTGCAACAACTGACCGAAAGGAATTTTGCAGAGCGCAAAGAGTTTTGTTACCTTAAGTCAAGAGTTTACGCTAACAAACCAGGTACAATACAGAAATCGAAAGTTGCTATTCGTCAAGAAATTGCAACAGTACCAGAAGAAATGATTTTGAGAGTGATGCACAACTTTCAAGAGATATTGTATTATTGTAAGAGGTATTGTATATATTATTATTATTCACGTATGGGCCCTGGTGGACCACGCGAAGTACAATTAGAGGCGTTTGTTGTTGTTAGCCTTCCTTTGAGCCCATACTAATTTAATTTTTTCGCTATGAGCTTATTTCCATTCGTCAGACCAAGTTGTTCCAGTCTTCCTAAATTTTTCTCTCTGGCCAAACTTCCAAATGTCAACTTTGTGTCTGAATCAGCCTATATGCTGATTTTCACTTTGTGTAATATTTGCTGATCTTAGATCCTCTTTAATTGCAGCAATCCATTTAATTATTTCTACTTTAGCTCTACTCCCTTTTTCATAAAATTCGACTATTTCTCTAGTTAGGCTACTCGGATTCATCCGTTTTATGTGTCCGTAAAACTTAAGTCTTCTTTCTCTCACATCGCTATGTATATCTGTGTATTGTTTGATTTCTTGATTTTCTCGAAGTCGGTATGTTGTTGTATTTATTTGTTTGCGGCCTAGGATTTTTGTTGTAATGTCTCAGTTTTGTGTTTTTAGATAGGCATTTTTTGTTGTAGATATTTTGTGTAAGTCTCAATGCAGTTTCCATTTTTTGACATATATCCTTATTGACCGCTTTTTCCAACCCGTTTTCCATTATTATTTCACCCAAATATTTGAATTGGGAGACTCGTCTGATCTTACCATATTTTGTTTTTAGAAATGATGTTCTTCTGAAGACTAAGAACATCATTTCAGCAACAGACGTTGCAGGTCATGTATTGTGTCTTTTCAAAGGAAATTTGGAGTCCTACCTTTTCTGCTCTTTCTTTTAGGATTTCAATCTGTTCTGTGCCGTTAATACATCTTGAGCCAAAATTGCTAGATCATCAGCAAACGCCAGACAATCAATTTTGATGTTGGTTCTCCCCAGTTTAATGGGCTAATCAATATTCAGAGCCGACTTTTTTTCATGCCACTCCTGTATTACTTTTTCTAGAACACAGTTAAACAAGAGTGGCGAGAGTCTATCCCCTTGTCTCACTCCAGTTTTAATTTCGAACGGCTCTGAGATGTCACCCATGAATTTAACTTTTGACCTTGTGTTAGTCAATGTTACTTTAATAATTGCCAGCGTTTTCAGATCTAGTCCTCGTTCTTTCAAGATTCTTTAAAGATTCGCGGTCAATAGAATCATAAGCTTTTTTGAAATCCACAAATGTACCGATGAGATTTTTATTGTACAGTTTTTGATGTCTTAGGATCAACTTTAGATTCAGGATCTGTTCAGGACAGGATCTGTCCGGTCAAAACCTGCTTGATATTCACCAATTTTACTTTCTAACTGTCCCTGTGCTCTGTCTAGTAGACATTGAGATAGAATATTGTAACAAACTGGGAGAAGAGATATCCCTCTATGGTTGTTTAGATTCGTTTTAGCTCCTTTCTTGTGTCGTGGATGGATTAGAGCATATTTTCAATCTTCCGGAATCCGTTCGGTTCGCCAAACTTCTTGTAGAATTTTGGTTATTTCCTCGATTGTACTTGGTCCAGCGGATTTCAAAAGTTGAGCAGTGATTCCATCTTCACCAGAAGCTTTGTTATTTTTAAGTCGCTTGATTTGCTTCATTATTTCATCTTCATTCGGTGGTAATGAATCTGGGTTTGTTTTTTTAGGGTTTAGTGTTGGTAACTTGTTTAAAGGCTCAGGACAGTTTAGTATTTGTTCAAAATATTTCGCAATTTCTTTGCAATTGTGTTGGTTATTTAAAGCTAATTGTGCGTTTTCGTTTTGGAAGCAAAGACACAACCAAGAGAACAAGCAGAATTCATACGTGGATTCAGTACAATGGATCATATCTAGGTTGTCCAACAAGCCATAGAAAGGCATAATGAATATGCGATGCCACTGTGCTTTGCTTTTATTGACAATAAAAAGGCATTTGACTCAATACTAAAGCAAGCCATAATGGATGTATATTTTAACCAGGATATAGAGAGAGCCTATTTGAACCTATTGAACCTATCCATGTATGATGAAGCTACAGTTGCAATTCACATGGATCATCTTGAAGTTAAAAATCAATGTAGAACAGGGTGTACGCCAATGTTTCTTGTTTTTTCCAGCCTGCCTTGAAGAGGTGTTCCGTAATATGGATTGGGAACAGGCTGGAATAAGGATCAATAATGCATACTTAAGCCATCTTAGATTTGCAGATAATATCGTTCTCATGTCATAAGACCCAGATGAGGTACAAAAGCACACACAAGAGCTGGAAAGGCCAGTAGAACCATTAGGTTTGAAAATAAACCTGAAAAAAAGTCAGGTTATGTTCAGAAAATTTGCTAACAACAGGAAAATTTCTATTTTAGGAAGCGATTTAGGGGTTGTGGACCACTACATATATCTTGGATACCGCATTCCAATGGAGGGTAACACTACCTGTGTAGAGGAACGGCCTGTAAAGTGTGACAGGCAGGCATGTTGCAGGCAGAACATAGTGTTTAAGAACAAACTCCCACTTTGTCGAAGAGAAAACTTTTTGATCAATGCGTGCTGTCTGTTTTGACATACAGAAGTGAAACATGAACTCGCACATCACAATCAATTCAAAAACTTCGGGTAGAACAGAGGGGGATGGCAAGATGTCTGCTTGGCATTACAAAGCGGGGCAGAAATACTTGTACATGGATTAGAGAACAAACGAAATTATGTGATATATCATTGGAAAGGTGAAGGAATTGAAAGGGAGGTGGGTAAGCCATCTAGCGTCATATATCCTTAAACAATTAGTTATTAGTAAAATAAAGTAAGAAGTGCTAACGTTGATAAGGCAGATAGAACGAGTCTCCGAACCATTGAGGTGGACGGAAGCTTTACGCTGCCTAAAGCAGTCAATATAAATTGGGTGCGAGCGATAAATCTTTGTGATGTCACCAGAAAAGCTAATCGACGAAGGAAAGAAGATGAAAGAAAAATGGAGGAGTGATGATGACAATGAAGGATTTAAAAGAAGCAACAAAAATAGAAGAATACTAGTGAAAAGAGACGAGGTGGGCATAACAGATAAGATGATGGTAATACTTATGTAATTGATCGAAGATGAGAAGTATATAAAGAGAGAACAGATGAGATATGCAAAGGAAATAAAATAATTGAGAGCAGAAAATCAAGAGTTACAGTAGACTATAGGGCTATCAGAAAAGAAAATGAGCAAACAAAAAAGAATTACGGGAAGTAAATAGCAGAGTGGATAACCTAGAGAATGAACAGAAAAAAGATAATTTGGTGATTATAGGCCTAAAAATGGATTCTCATGACCCGGATGTCTTATAGGTAGACATGCAAAATATGTTAAAAGAAGCCTTTAGATATCCAAGTTGGGATAAAAAAGCTTTCAAACTAGGGGAAAACATGCGTGCTATCAGTAGAAAAGGCCGGGAAAAAGAGAAAACTACTATAAAAAAAGTAATCTTAAAAGTCGTATGGAAAAAAATTACATAAAAAAACGATCTCATAAATTGCAAAAAAAGTTGCAAGAGGAGATAAAGAAAAAAGTGCAAAAAGCACGGGATCAAGGAAGGGTAGTGAAGAAGGGTTTTTAAAGGTCTATAAAAAAGAGAAACAAATGAATGGAAGCAAACACAAAATATACTTTCGAAGTATGGACACTAAATAATATAACTATATTAACTAATATAATGAAACAGTATGAAAGAGATGTATTAGCTATGTAAGAAACCAAACAAAAAAAGGAAAAGCATAGAAATAAAAGGTTGTACTATTAGAATAGTAGAGGAGAAGACAGAATGCTTAGAATATGCTTGACTCATTATATAATGCTTGGCTCATTATTCCTGTGCAATAGCACCCCAAAATTCTATGTGAAGGTAATATTAAGAGATTTTAACTGCAAAGTAGGAAACGAAAATATGCACATTAGAATAACAGGTGGTAAGAGCATACATATGGGGACTAATGAAAACGGAAGGAAACGGAAACTCTCTGTCCAAGATTCCAAATCCGTTCCTAAAATAGAAATCCTTTTGTCCTCAGCAAATTTATTGAACCTGACTCTTCTTCTGGTTTATTTTAAAGCCAAATGGTTCTCCAACCCCTGTAACTCTTGTACGTGTCTTTGCAGCTCCTCCGGGTCTTGTGAAAGGAGAACGATATCATCGAAATCAAAGATGATTTAGGTATTCACCATTAATGCTTAGTTCATCCTGTTCCCAATCCAGATTACGGAACATTTCTTCCAGGCAGGCTGAGAAAAGAAGAGGCGATATTGCGTGACCCTGCCGTACGCCCCGCTCTACATTTATTTCAACCTTAAGATCATCAAGGTGGACTGTCGCTGTAGTAACATCATCATATATCGATCCTAGTAGATTTACATAAGCTTTTTCTACACCTTGATTAAGCAATGCATGCATTATGGCCCGCTTTGAGATTGAATCAAATGTTTTTTCATAATCGATAAAAGCCAACCACAGTGGCATAGTGTATTCGTTGTGTCTTTCTATGACCTGCTGTTGAACCTGGATGTGATCTATTGTACTGAATCCACTTCAGAATCCTGCTTGCTTCCTTGGTTGTGCGTCATTAAGTTTTCATAGGATTCTTTTGGATATTTTCTTGGTGCAAACGGTGTACACCATTGATAGGAGGCTTATTGGACGGGAGTTCTTTAAACCTTCCTGTGCTCCATTCTTATGTAAAAGAATCACTTCTGCATTTTTCCATAAGTTGGGTACTTCTTGGTACTTTTGTATATATATATCCCCTTTGTGGATCAGACCTTGACGTGGTAAAGGGGTTTGAGTAGGGCAATGAAGCATTGAGCTATGCCTTCTGGAGTCTATGCTCCTGGGAGGGTCACCCCTGGCGGACAGGTCAAAGCGGAGGCCTCAGACTAACATGATCCAAAATCTGCCAACCCGCATTGGACCAGCGTGGCAGATTACGGTCCATACCTTCAACATGGTATTTCAATATCTTGAAATATGACAGTACAACCGCAAACACGGCCCTCATTCCCCGGAGGCCAAGGGGCAACTACCTACGGCAGCGGGAAGACCTGCCCCAAGGCAGAGGGTGCTAAGAATCACCGGGTTAGATCAGGCTGCCATTGGACTTTTGACATTGCAACGTTAAATATACGGACTATGAAAACAGAGGCCCGATTGCAAGAACTGTTAATCGAACTTGACAACATACATTGGCATATTATTGGGCTCTGTGAAACACGAAGGAAGGGTGAAGAGTTAATCAAACTGGAACCAACTGGACACGTACTCTACACTCGAGGTACGGAAAATGGCCGATGTAGCGGAATTGGATTCCTCATCAATCGAAAGCTGAAGGACAGTGTGGTAAAATTTGAAAGTAGATCCGACCGATTAGCCCAATGCGTCATTCAGCTGAATAAAAAGTTTAGGCTTCAAATCGTCCAAGCTTTTATTTTAATGCCAGAATTGGAACAACAAGAACAGACGAAAATGCAACTGGCCCATATGGAACTGGTGAGCGAGACAATAGAGGTGACAGATTAGTTGATTTTGCTGAAGGACAAGAACTATATATTATGAATTCATTCTATAAGAAAAATATCAGCAGAAAATGGACATGGAAAAGTCCATCTGGGCTCACAAGCGAAATTGACTACATCATGACCAACGATAAAACAATATTTACCAATTGTACTGTCCTTAACAATTTTAATGTTGGAAGTGACCACCGAATGGTACGAGCAAGGGTTCGGATTGACTGTCGAAAAGAGCGCGAAAGAATGGTAAGATCAAAGAAGGGCAAGGTGGATTCTGGAAAACTGCTGGAGAGAGGAAGCGATTTTGAGATTGCTTTTTCAAACCGGTTTGCTGCGTTTCAAGATCCAGAGGACGTGGAAATATCAGTTCAATATGAAGAAATCGCCAACAATGTACTTCAAACGGCTGCTTCAATAGCACCAGAGGAAAAATGTCTCAAACAAACAAAAATCTCCAGTGAGACCATTGATTTAATGAAGAAACGGCGAGCAATGAGAAATGCAGGCAGTCCTTTTGGCAGGGTCGAGTACACTGAGCTCTGCAAAACTATAAGAAAACGTATCAGAGAGGACACGCGCCGATTCAATATGCAGCTAGTGCAAAAAACCCTGGAAGAAAACAAAGGAATTAACAAGGCTAAACAGAAGCTGAGAAACAAAAGAACGCAAATATATGCTTTAAAGCGTGAGGATGGCAGAGTGTGCAGGACGCGTACCCAAATGTTAGAGATTGTCAGAAGGTTTTATTCCCAGTTATATGAAGATCAGAGCCAGTCAGGGATAGCAATACCCACGGAAGAACAATATATAATGCCAGATATCCTAGTGGAGGAAGTAACAAATGCTATAGAATTGATGAAGAACGGCAAGGCTCCAGGAAAGGATAGTGTAACTGTCGAAATGCTAAAAGCTGGTGGTCGGATGTTACATAAAACACTGGCAAAATTATACTCAAAATGCCTCAAAGAACAAAAAGTACCGGACTTATGGAAAAATGCAGAAGTGATCCTTTTACATAAAAAAGGAGCACAGGAAGATTTAAAGAACTACCGTCCAATAAGCCTCCTATCAGTGATGTACAAAGTTTTCACTAAGATAATTTCTAAAAGAATATTAAAAAAACTGAATGACGCACAACCAAGAGAACAAGCAGGATTTAGAAGTGGATTCAGTACAATGGATCACATCCAGGTTGTACAGCAGGTCATAGAAAGGCACAACGAATACACCATGCCACTGTGCTTGGCTTTTATCGACTACGAAAAAGCATTTGATTCCATCTCAAAGCATGCGATAATGGATGCACTGCTTAGCCAAGGTGTAGAGAGAGCCTATGTAAACCTATTAGGATCGATATATGATGGAGCTACAGCCACAATTCACCTTGATGATCTTGAAGTGGGAATTAATATTGAACGAGGTGTACGGCAGGGTGACGCAATATCGCCTATTCTTTTCTCGGCTGGCCTTGAAGAAGTATTCCGTAAACTGGATTGGGAACAGGATGGTGTAAAGATCAATGGTGCAAACTTAAACCATCTTAGATTTGCAGATGATATTATTCTCATTTCACAAGACCCAGAGGAGCTGCAAAGACGCATACAGGAACTGCAAAGGGCTGGCGAACCATTTGGCTTGAAAATAAACCTGAAAAAGAGTCAGGTTATGTTCAATAGCTTCGCTCAGGACAGAAGAATTTCAGTTCTAGGAAGGGATTTAGAGATTGTTGACAGCTTTATATATCTTGGGCAGAGGATTTCCATGGAGGGAATACCGCCCGGGAGGTGGAACGGCGTGTTAAATGTGGCTGGCAGGCATTTGGTAGGCTCAACATAGTGTTTAAGAGCAGACTCCCACTTTGCCTGAAAAGAAAAGTATTCGATCAGTGCGTTCTACCCGTTATGACATACGGAAGTGAAACCTGGACACTCACATCGCAATCAATTCAAAAACTTCGGGTGGCACAGAGGGGAATGGAAAGATGTATGCTTGGCATTACAAGACGAGACAGAAAGTCCTGCCCATGGATCAGGGAACAAACAAAAGTATGTGACATCATTGGAAGAGTAAAACAGTTGAAATGGAGATGGGCAGGCCATATAGCGAGACGATGGGACGACAGATGGACCAAGGCAATCCTGGAGTGGATACCGCTTGATCGCAAACGTCCGCGAAGAAGACCGAAAGCACGATGGATTGATGACATCGTTAAGTATATTGGACCCGAGTGGCAGAGGAAAGCCCAGGACCGTGAAGGTTGGAAGCATGCTGAAGAGGCCTTCATCCTGCAGTGGATCGATGCGGGCTGATGATGATGATGATAGCGAAGAAATAGCGAATATTGAACTACAGTCCAAAAAATCAGATAAGCTCTGATATTGAAGACAGGGGTGAGCTAAATATGAGAAATGATGTTTGCAATATTCCAAAAGTATGGAAATCGCTTCTGAAGAAAGAATAAACACCGCATCGTGGCGACGAGGAAAAATCAATAAACGGACGCCCGAAAGCGGAGCCGAGCGCCGCAACCAGCCCGATACAATCTGTGCAGTCACCGACCGATTATAAGAGCGGGGGTAACGACACGTGCACGTCAGTTCAGACTCTTTACTCGAAGCCAACAACACTTGGAAATACCAAATGAGATTTTGGCGAAATGTCGCGGATATTATCCGGGCGACTCCCTACTTTTCCTGTCCTTTTCTCATCTTAATTGATGGTTGTCTACCTATATTAAAATGTACTACTTATTACTGCAGATATTGAATACCTATACTACGGCAGATTATTGCATTTTGATGGAAATATTTATTAATATTCTTTCATTCATCCTTTTCCACCAACTGGGTAAATCTTCTACTGTTTTTTTTCCAAATGTTTTTTTAAAAGCATTTTCGAAATCCTGAAAGCAGTAGATGTGGTTTTGCCTTGCTAAATACCACTGTTGTGCTAAATCAGTTAAATTCCGCCGTCGCCCTGAAGAGTCTGAACCTCGAGAGATGAAACATATGCCATCCATGACCAGATGAGCTGTAAAGACAAATACAATAATTGTAAAGGGCTGGGGAAACATTTGGCTTGAAAATAAACCAGAAGAAGAGTCAGGTCATGTCCAATAAATTTGCTGAGGACAAAAGGATTTCTATTTTATGAACGGATTTGGAAGTTGTGGATCACTATATATATCTTGGGCAAAGGATTTCAATGGAAGGGGACACCGTCTGTCGGGGAGGTGAAACGACGCGTTAAATGTGGCTGGCAGGCATTTGGGCAGGCTCAACATGGTGTTTAAGAGCAAACTACCACTTTGTTTGAAAAGGAAAGTCTTTGATCAGTGTGTCCTGCCCGCTATGACATACGGAAGTGAGATCTGGACACTCACATCACAGTCAGTTCAAAAACTTCGAGTAGCACATAGGGGAATGGAAAGATCTATGCTTGGTATTACTAGACCGGATAGAAAGACCTGCACACGGATCAGAGAATAAACGAAAGTGAATTACATCATTGGAAGAATAAAGCAATTGAAATGGAAATGGGCAGGCCAAGTAGCAAGGCGATGGGACGAAAGATGGACCACGGTGGTCCTGGACTGGATACCGCTTGATCGCAAACGTCCACGGAGAAGACCGAAAACAGGATGTACTGATGATATTATTAAGTATATTGGACCCGAATGGCAAAGGAAAGCTCAGGACCGCGAGTGTTGGAAACATGCTGAAGGGGCCTTCATTCTGCAGTGGATTGATACGAGTTGATGATATATATATATATATATATATATATATATATATATATATATATATATATATATATATATATATATATATATATATATATATATATATATAATTTTATGAGAACATCGGTTCCTGTTAAATTACTTTTTATTAAATCTTCGTAGTTTGTTTGTATTGACCAATGCAACAATTGATGTTGCATTGGTCAAGTGAACTTCCAAGAAGTAATCCAAAATTACTAAACTTGAAGAGATTTACCCCTAAACACCAAATCACTTTTTTTGAACTGCTCGACACACGTTTCGCTAACCATATTAGCGAAAAAAAAGTGATTTGGTGTTTAGTGGTAAATCTCTTCAAGTTTAGTATTTCACACCAAGGGTTCCAATAGAAGAATTGATCTAATCCAAAATTATTGGTTCTCTAAACTTGAGGCTAAGTAGCTTCAGTCTTTGAGGCAAAACAATCTGTAAAAGCTTTTTTCCAAAATGTACGCAGTTGTTATTGGTGAAAGACGTAGTTCTTAAGAATGTGGCCGATCCTTTATATTTTCATATTCTGCAAATCTGGCTCTGACTGCGGCAATATTATCTTAGCTCCTGGAATTTCGATATCTTATTGATGGTTTGATATCGTTAAGAGTAAGACTCTTACATTTTTCTTAACAATTTGTTAAATAGGAATGATTGTATATACATTAAAAGTACTACCATTACTGTACTTATTATTGTTGTTAAAAAATCTGAATTGACTTGCACAAGGTCACGACTAAATTTATTTGAATATAATCAATCATCAATACAATCAATCATCAAAATATATTGGTGAAAGAAAGGCATGCTACTTTAAGTTATTCGTTTAACCCATAGTTCCTAGATCTTGATCCCACCCATTTCAACTATCGGTCTCATTAGGACTTCAATATTCTTTTATAAGAATAATATATAAATTCCAGATAAGTATTTTATAATAAAGATGATTGCATTCTTGCAATATTAATATTCATATTACATAATAATTCGATAATAGTTCGCCTTTTCTCTCTCTATTTGAAATACATTATTAAGCTAATATTAATCTTACGGAAGGAGACAAAATTTGTTACCATTGTGAAAATTGAAGCTAAATAATAATATACCACCTATTTAATTTTTATACATTTTTGGGATTACTTCTAATTAATTATTATTAAGCATCTGTGATATATGTTCATTTTTATTCAATAACTCAATTTAATTTATTATTTTGGTAAAAAGTGTAATTACGAGGTATATTTTTAAATAAGATCCATTTTTTTAGAAATAAGAAAAATACTATAAATATCATTAAAATATATTTTGTTCCTTATTCTACATACTTTTATGTACGTTTCTACATAATTTTCATTTTTGTTTCAACATTTAATTCCGACGTCAAAGAAATTTGCCGCCTGTGAAGAAGCCTAATCCATGACTGCAGTTTTCTCAACTTCTTCGTCGTCGTTAAACCATTGACTACTAAGGAACTCCTTTAAGTACCAAAACAAGTAAAAATCACTGGGTGCAAGGTCTGGACGGTAAGGTGGATGGTCCAGTTCTGGTCATTCAAAAGACCTGATTAGTCGTCGAGTTTGTGCAGAAACATGTGGTCTTGCATTGTCATGGAGCAACATTACACCAGAAGACAGTAGGTCAGGCTGCATGTTTTGTACGGTACGCCGGAGTTTTCTCAAGGTGACACAATATGGATCAGAACAGTTGCCATGATCTTTTGTGTTGAAATTGTCTGCTTGGCTTTCGCTCTGGTTGGCGACGATATGTGTCGCCAATCCATTGACTGTTGCTTGATTTCAGGAGTAATGGAGAGGAGATGCACAAGTTTTATCTCCTGTAACAATGTGGTCTAACAATTCATCTCCTTTTTGATTGTATCGAGTCAAAAACGATAAAAGATAGCCAGAGATTGGGCTGTGCTGTGTCGTTTTTGATCGTTTGTTTTGTGAGCGTCAGAAAGCAGTATTGGAATCCAACGAGAACACAATTTTCGATAATTTAGTTTCTCCGATACAATGGTGTAGAAAACTGATCTTAAAACCTGTTGAAATTCACTTGATAACTCTGAAATCGTGAATCGTTGGTTCTCTCGAATTTTGTTGTCCACATCACGATCCAAATCTTTAGAAATCAGAGGAGGGCCAGGGCGTGGGTCATCATGCACATTAACCCGCCCGTCCTTGAACATTCTCACCCACTTTTGAACTTTATTGTCATTCATAACATTATCATCGTAAACCTCACAAATTTGACGGTGAATTTCCGCTGTTGCCAAGTTTCTTGCACATAAGATTCGAATTAAATATGGTATTTCACAATCGACGGGCGACTCAATTTTCTTAAACTTCATAAACTTCTCTAGCTCAGCACACAGACAGACGATACGGCTGTAAAGGGCAGCAAACACGCAAACGCACTACGACCATTGCGCGTTATTCTCACTCTCATTCACTTACGGACTTTATTTAAAAAATACCCCCCGTATTATATAGTAATATATAGTAAACCACTGCAGTTTTATGAATTCAATATATAATTTTAAATTCTCTTTTTAATTTACTCTTTCTTAATAGTAAATGGTCTTTTGGCGAATCCTATTTTAATCACTTTGGATAAAGACGAGTCAGAAGGGCATTTCTCACTAGATACTTTTATATCTATCATATAGTTTAGTTGGTCATACTCATACTACCATAAAAATGTAAATAAGACATCTTATTTTTTTATACAAAACATATATTAAGCTTCATAAATGTAGAAAAAATATATTTAACCCTGTGATCCAAATTAGGTTTCAAATTCTGGTGATCCTTCACCAAATCCTCTAAAATTAGTAGAAATTGTTGCATTAGTAGTACTGAAAAAGGAAAACCTGTAGAAATTCTTCTTTATAAAAGAGTCGAAATTTTTGGAAACTCAATCCGTTCGCGTATATTCCGGACTACTCATATTAGAGAGATGTACTAGTTAGGTTTTTAATTTGATCTGTCCATCTTTTTAGAGGTTTGCCGCGTGATCTAGAATCTTCCATTCATCCATGTACTACCAGTCTTTCTAGGTTATTGCCATCCCTGCGTTCAATGTGGCCAAAGAATCATCTCAAAAAATCGTTCATCAATTTCTTGAATAACGTATATGTTTGCTCATCTGTCAATCCACGGAATACAAAGGACCCGTCTCTAGTGCAAAATTTCAAAATAATCAATGCACTTGAGGTCTTGATTTTTAATGATCCTTGTTTCAGCGGGATATAGCAATATTGCTAAAACTTTTTACTAAAAGTTTTTACCATCTGCTTCTTTGTATTCTGTGTTATGTTCCTGATATCTACAGGCTTTCTGCAAATTCATCATTGCATTTTTTGTCATTCCGCATCTTCTTCTGATCTCATGAGTATTACTGCCTTCATTCGATATTAAAGCCCCAAGATAGACGAACTGGAGCACTGCTGTTGGTTTGACGATCGATAATCGTTATTTACGTTTTCTCTTCGTTTATTTCTAGTTCGCAAGGATGGTTTTCATACTTTATTTTTTTGATAATTAAGGTCAGTTCTTCGTTATATCGCCAATACCGATACCGCCCGTCCAGTTCTCGAGAACTCAACGCATGATATATTTACCATCAATAGAATTAGGCTTTTGAATAAAAAATAAAAATATTGATAATAGATTTTTTATAAAATTGTTACAATTAATTATAAATGAATTAAAATGTATAAAATTTTTAAAATATTACGTGACTACGAACGCGACGCAATTGCCTGCTATGTTTATGACGTCAGAATACTGAAGTGTTTTCACGTCAGTACTGTCAACGTAATGGCCACCCAAATCAAGAACTGCAAAGGTTAACGGATTATCGTCCGGAAGACATCACCGCTTTGGTTGGCAGAAGGCACAGAAGACCGAAACTCCAACTTTTGGGGGTGTAGGTTGACTGTGGCACAATGAGGGATCAACCGCCGTGGGAATGGGACCACTTGTCCCACGTTTGAAAAAAGGAAAGAGGTGAGTGAAAGTAGTGAGATAAAGTTAAAGTGCTTTCTCTTTCAGGAAGTGCCTTCCCTTTCAGGTAAAGAGGTGAGTAAAACAAGAAAAAGCCGAAACAGCTTCAGTGAGATAAAATAAAATAATATCTTAAAATACACCCCTTTTGGTAGATGTCCTCCAGAGATGAGTGGTGCGAAGCGCTTGGCCCACCCCGTCCGGCGGCCAAGCTGCGGAAACACCAAGGAAGAGAATATAACGGTTTTGTAAGTGGCGAAGGCTACGGAAACCTTATCTCATCCACCTGCACTAAAGTTTCGGGATTACTTTAGAAAATAATTTCAGGTGGATGGAGGGGGCGAACGCGAACGTACTCTCAACGGTTTCTATTCGTATATACACTGTCAAAATTATAGTTGGTTAACTGCAAAATAAAATATTGTTGATTCAGTAATGTTCAGTAATGTATGACAAAGGGTTCATAAAGGCTTATTCTAATAATATACCTGCTGTAGATATTTTTATGGTCACAGATTTTCTGCAAAATGACATTCGGTTCAATTCAGCTAAAGTTCGAGGTGCTAAAGCATCGATGTAAGTTTTTTTAAAAATAATAATAATGTAAATTTAAATAAGAAACAAAATATTTCTGTCAATATAATTAAACTATTTGTAGGGTATCACGAGAAAGTTACGGTGACAAGGCTATAGGTTTTGTTTAACTTAACTAAAAAAATGGTATTTGCACTGTAAAAGGACGTGTATGTCCAGAACATAAAGTTCGGAGTAAAGTTTATACAGTTACAATTCATTATATTTTATTATTATTATTTACGTATGGGCTCTGGTGGACCACGCGAAGTACAATTAGAGGCGCTTGTTGTTGTTAGCCTTCCTTTGCGCCCATACTAATTTCATTCTTTTGCTATGAGCTTTTTTCCTTTCGTCAGACCAAGTTGTTCCAGTCTTCCTACATTTTTCTCTCTGGTCAACCGTCCAAACGTTAACCTTGTGTCTGAAACAGCCTCTATCCTGAATTTCACTTTGTGTAATATTTGCTGATCTGAGGTCCTCTTTAATTGCAGCAATCCATTTAATTATTTCTACTTTAGCTCTACTACTGTTTTCATAAAATTCGACTATTTATCTAGTTGGCCTACTCGGATTCATCCGTTTTATGTGTCCGTAAAACTTAAGTCTTCTTTTTCTCAAAAGAGAAAACTTCTCTTTCACCCAAATATTTGAATTGAGAGACTCGTCTGATGTTACCATATTTTGTTTTCAGAAATGGTGTTCTTAGACTGTTGCAGGTCATGTATTGTGTCTTTTCAAAGGAAATTTGGAGTCCTACCTTTACTGCTGTTTCTTTTAGGATTTCAATCTGTTTGTGTGCCGTTAATAAATCTTGAGCTAAAATTGCTAGATCATCAACAAATGCCAGACAATCAATTTTGATGTTGGTTCTCCCCAGTTTAATGAGCTGGCCAATATTCAGGACCGACTTTTTTTCACGCCACTCCTATATTACTTTTTCTAGAACACAGTTAAATAAGAGTGGCGAGAGTCCATCCCCTTGTCTCACTCCAGTTTTAATTTCGAAGGGCTCTGAGATGTCACCCATGAATTTAACTTTTGACCTTGTGTTAGTTAACGTTGTTTAATAATTGCCAGCGTTTTCAGATCTAGTCCTTGTTCTTTCAAGATTCGGAATAAAGATTCGCGGTCAATAGAATCATATGCTTTTTTGAAATACACAAATGTACAGACGAGATTTTTATTGTACAGTTTTTGATAAAATCAACTTTAGATTCAGGATCTGTTCAGGGCAGGATCTGCCCGGTCGAAAACCTGCTTGATATTCACCAATGTTAGGTTCTAACTGTCCCTGTGCTCTGTCTAGTAGACATTGAGATAGGATCTTGTAACAGACTGGGAGAAGAGATATCCACATCCGTTTACATCCGTTCTGTCTCCTTTCTTATGTAGTGGATGGATTAGAACATCTTTCCAATCTTCCGGAATCCGTTCGGTTCGCCAAACTTCTTGTAGAATTTTGGTTATTTCCTTGATTGTACCTGGACCAGCAGATTTCAAAAGTTCAGCAGTGATTCCATCTTCACCAGAAGCTTTGTCATTTTTAAGCCGCTTGATTTGCCTAATTATTTCATCTTCATTCGGTGGTAATGAATCTGGGTTTGTTTGTTTAGGGTTTAGTGTTGCTAATTTGTTTAAGGGCTCAGAACAGTTTAGTATTCAAAATATTTCGCAAGTTGTTTGCAATTGTCTTGATTATTTAGAGCTAATTGTCCGTTTTCCTTTTGGATGCAAAGACTTTGGGGTTGATAGCCTGTTAATTTAGTTTTAAATTCTATTTCTTTAAGTTGATTGTTTTCATATTTTCTTTTAGTTTGTCTAATTAGCTTCGATGTTTCTTTTCTTACTTCCAAAAAGATGTTATAGTTTATTGCGGTTTTTTGACTGTTCCAATCTTTGAATGCTTTACTTCGGCTTAATACTGCTTGCTCGCAAACTTCACCCCACCACGGATGTTTTCTACGTTTTTGTAAAGGGACCGTTTTTGTAAAGGTTTTTGTAAGGGACTTTAAGACTGTTTTAATAATTTTTTTGTTTCAATTCTTGCCAGTTCTGTGCTGGTTGTTTATCAAGCTTTTCTCTTAGGGCTGGTTTTATTTTCGTTGGGTCAAACTTTGGTATTAGCAGCCTCTTTTGAATAAGTTTTCCAGGTTTTAAGCTAAGTTTGATTCTAGTCAAGTAGTGATCCGTGTCTATATTTGCTCCTTTCCTGACTTGAACATTCAAAATCTCTTTATAATTGGGGTACGAAATGGCAACATCATTATATTTTATTATAATTATTTTATTACTTTATTATATAATTATTTATTCATTATAAATATTCCAAAATTTTTTATAGATACATCGTTTAAATTTTTTGATACTAGACAAAACAGACAAGTTATTAATAACAATAATAATAACTCTCAAACAATTAACCGGACAATTCCTTATATCCGCGGTATTTCTGGCACAATTAAAAGAGTAGGAAATAAATACAAGGAGCCACATTAGCTGTGGTGTCTAAGGCGACAGTCTTACGATACGGCAGTTAATGTGGAGCGGGTTCGATTCCCGTTCTAGGCAAAAAAGTTTTTCTAAAAACAAAAAATTCTTGTGAATGTTTCAAGGTAGGAGTGTAAAATCTGACAAAGAATCACCCCTCAGTCACGCCAGTTCGAGGCTGGGTAAGGCCGGATGCCTTCTGAGAGGTGTTCTACGTTGGTTACTCGCCAGTCGGTAGGCTTCTCGAGATACCTTCGGTTAAGCACAAAACCAAGGGTTGATAGCCCGAGGGGGGTGCTGACCGGGGTTTTCAGTAGCTGATGACCGTGGTTCGGAACCCACGTTAAGCTGTAGGTCCAGTCGCTAAATAGCCTTTTCAGTTGCTGATGCGCCTCTAACCCCAAAACTTTACTTTAAATAAATACAACATTAGAACGACATAATATTAGATCGACGAAATACTTAGATCTCTATTAAGAAAGACTAAACCAAACAATATACAACAAAATACCAAAAATGTGGTTTATAAAATTCCCTGCGAATGTGGCAAATTCTATATAGGTGAGACATCTAGACCGTTAGATGTTAGAGTAATAGGGAAAAACCTTCTCAGAAAGGGCGATTTTAATAAATCTAGAATTTGTCAACACGCTTGGGAATCGGGTCATAAAATCAATTGGAATAATTCCAAAACGGTATTAAAAGAATCGGTAACAAAATACAGAAAATTAAAAGAAACCGCTATAATTAATTTAAATAAAAATAACTGTATTGCAATGCCTTCGGTAGATTTAAATTCAATTTAGTTTCCGATTCTTAAGAATACAATTAAACACATTTAAATATTTGAATACACAATGAGTACAATAAACAATCACACAGTAAACATTACCTATATATATTTTTTGGTAAAACATTACCTATATATAGTGTTCGGTAATATGCGACTGTCATGAAAATTTATTGTTGTCAATGTAAGTATCGTTGACATACAAAAAAATATACTTACTTTCACTAGTTACTTTATATATTACAAATTAATATAATTTATTGTTTAGTTTAGTTTTTAAAAGGGGGGAGAGTACCCTCTGAAACGTGAACGTTAAAAGTTTGTAAAATTTTTTATAACATTTTTATATCTTTAAAATTTTGTTCGTTAGGCAAATTTATTACAAAAAAAATCACTGAGAAATTTGTCTCCGTTTAGTTTTTTGTTTTTACCAAGTGATTCTTTCTTTACATAAGAACAGGTATTTTTGATATTTTTTGAGTTTTAGATAGTGGCGAAAAACCCAAATAAAGGAAAAAAAATATAAGTTACAATTCATTATTAACTTTCTTAAAAAATTAAGAAAAGTTCAAGACACTCAATGTCACGATTGTGCAGCTTCAGCAGATATTAAATACTCAAAACAAAAAAAAAATATATTATGTTATATATTTGTAATATTGGTTTTCAAAAATAATGAAAATTGTTGAATATTGAATAACCTATCTTTTGGTTATTCTAGTTTATTCTTTATTTTCTAGTTTTGTAATTATTTGTTGGAGCGAAAAAACAATATAAATCATAATTAGAAAAACAAAACACATACATACTGTTTAAATGGCTAATTTTTTTTCAATAAAAAATACGCTGTTAAATATATATAATACAACTTCTCCCTAGGATAATATATTACAGTAGATTATCATGTGTAAACTACATTCATAATCTATTCAAACCACATAATCAATTCAAAATAAAAACAATCACTATCCAAAATTATCTACATATTTGTTTGATTGCTTTCATTCTTCAAACCACCACACTAAATTCTATTAACAATAATTTTAAAAAAATTCACCCATACTACATTATTGCTTTAAAGTTTTCAGTATTTTTAAAACGATGGCGATTTTTCCCTTTACATCTTTTACAAACCACCACATTAAACTCTTAATATACAAATATAAATAAATCTGGCTGCAAACTAACTCTAATGCATGATCAGCTGGAGATTTCTTAAATAAGAAAAGGCACCTTTTGAGTAGAAAACTTTTAAAGTCAAAGTGTGGGACTTTCCTGTTAAATTCTACCCATTAGAAAACTACTATGTACCACAACATATCTTAGAACCACTGTCAGCCTACCATCAGTCTTCAATACCTATAATAAATTTGTAACCTATGTTTAACATACCTTATCAAATGTGAGGCGAGGTGAGGTCACAATTGTATTTTTCCGGAAATGTCGGCAAGTCATCGGTACTGGGTTTAAAAATTTATTTTCAATTTGATATAACTTTTTAATTATAATGAAAAAAATAAAAATAATAATAGTTTTATTTTAAAACTTATCTTCAAAAGCTTCAAAAGCCGAATTGACATCTTTGCCTGGTTTTTTTTATCGAAGCAAAACTTACCGGATATACGATCTGTTCCCGTGGACCTCTCCCTGTAACGAAACCAGCCTGTTCTAGGGGAATCTCGGGAATAAGTTCTATTTTAAAGGTTCATTGATAATGTGACGAAGGACTTTACTGGCATGTGGATTGAGAGCGATAAGGCGGCAATTTTGCATTTCCCTCTACTCTTTTTAACTTCTTTTTTTCTCTCTGTAGACTCTTTTTTATGCAGATACCGGATTGTATCTACACAATTCGGTATCTGCACCAATACTTTCTGGCAAATGTTGTAAACTATGTCTACCTCTACTTCTCTCATTGCTTTCATTATTTTTGCGGTGACGCAATCCAAACTTGGTGAACTTTATCATGCAGAGTGCAGCTTCGGGGAAATTTTAGTAGATAACCTCGGGTAGATGGAGGGCAAGAAATAATAATATAAATCAGAAATTCCGTTAAGGCTCATGGTAAATGCCTTCGGCTCTTCAATACAAAATTTGAAAAAATATCTAGCAAAAATCATGTAACCAACCATTAAACTTGTCTAGTCCCATGTCCAAAACTCAGAACATTTGACAAGGATGATCCAACTAGAGGATACAAACATACTATCAAACCTGGACATTGTCTCACTATATTCAAGTTTCCCTATAGATGAAGCTGTGGATCTAACTTCGACAAATGAAGATTTTCTGTCATATGTGGGTGAACTCTCCGAACATTGCCTGAAGAACCCATATTTTTCCTTCAAACTGTAGACCTATAGACAAACCGACGGTGTTCCAATGGGATCATCACTATCATCCGTTATAACCAACGCGTTCATGATATACTTGAACAAAAGCATTAGCCAACACTACCTTAAGATCTAAACTTTGGAAACGCTACATAGATATTTTTATATGGCTTCCCCCAAATGCACCCCAAAATACAGTTCATCCTAGAAGTTGAACAGGATAGGAAACTACCGTTTTTAGATCTCCTCATTACAAGACAACCTTTAATAACTTAATAACTTAATAACTTATTAACTTAATAACTTAATAACTTAATAACTTAATAACTTAATAACTTAATAACTTAATAACTTAATAACTTAATAACTTAATAACTTAATAACTTAATAACTTAATAACTTAATAACTTAATAACTTAATAACTTAATAACTTAATAACTTAATAACTTAATAACTTAATAACTTAATAACTTAATAACTTAATAACTTAATAACTTAATAACTTAATAACTTAATAACTTAATAACTTAATAACTCAATAACTCAATAACTTAATAACTTAATAACTTAATAACTCAATAACTCAATAACTTAATAACTTAATAACTTAATAACTTAACTTAATAACTTAATAACTTAATAACTTAACTTAATAACTTAATAACTTAATAACTTAACTTAATAACTTCACTTAATAACTTAATAACTTAACTTAATAACTTAACTTAATAACTTAACTTAATAACTTAATAACTTAACTTAATAACTTAATAACTTAATAACTTAATAACTTAACTTAATAACTTAACTTAATAACTTAACTTAATAACTTAACTTAATAACTTAACTTAATAACTTAACTTAATAACTTAACTTAATAACTTAACTTAATAACTTAACTTAATAACTTAACTTAATAACTTAACTTAATAACTTAACTTAATAACTTAACTTAATAACTTAACTTAATAACTTAACTTAATAACTTAACTTAATAACTTAACTTAATAACTTAACTTAATAACTTAATAACTTAATAAACGATGTTAAAACAGTTCTTTAAAAGTTAATCAGCCAATATCAATGCGGCAACGTCACAATGTTATTTTAAAATAGAGACTAACATTATATCCGTTTATGTGAATGCGCGCATTTAGGTTATTAATTTTTCTTTATAACCGCGGAACAATTCCGAACTTCATTTTAATTTTCTTAACAACGCCGATCTATTGAGTTCAGGTTTTAATGCATTGGGTTTATAAGGTATTATTTGAAAATAAAATCTAATCTTTTTATAGCTATTTATTCCACAAGTTTCAGCATAAATTTGCTTTGTTTTGTTACGAAAAAAGGAAAACTTATATATTATATTCATTGCATGTCAAAGTTGAAATTATTAACATTCATTTTTCATGCTCTAACATGTTTTAAATGATCCACATCACGTTAAAAAATACATGAATTAATTGTTTTATTAAAATACCTGCTCATATCCATTATATCATTCTCGTAAAAGAAACTTCGTCTGTTGATAAAATATTAAACAAAAAAATTGGATTTCTTTGGTTTTGGCCAATGAACCATTCACATTATTTTTGCCTGTTTAAAGGAGTATAAGGGTAGAATAATACATCATAAGGGTAGAATAATTGCTCTTTTAGTATTCTATGTATGTTTTAGTATTCTATGTATATATGGAAAACTCCAACTTGTACGGCAACACTCGATTACTGATAGAATTCTCTTCAACAAGATGTAAAATGTATTTTTCGATTTTAGGACCTATTCCTTGCTGGCGCATATATTCTTAAAATTCTGGAACCATACTACCCGTACCCAAGAATCTTGCACTTTGTACACTTCAAATGGCATACACTTCCCTGGCATACACTGAAATAATTTTTGTCGCTTTGTTTGAAGAGAAAAGCCTTTGATACTGTTCGTCTTCTCCATAGAGCCATTTGGTGTTTTTTTTTTTTTTGAGTTTTCAGAAAATGTCAGAAAATTTTATTCCCCGTTATATTAAGGTCAGAACCAATGAAAGACAACCATACCCACGGAAGAACAAATGCCAGATATCCTAGTGGAGGAGGTAACAAATGCTATAGAATCGATGAAAAATGGCATGACTCCAGGAAAGGAAATTGTAACTGTCGAAATGCTAAAAGGTGGTGGTCGGACGTTACATAAAATACTGGCAAAATTATACTCAAAATGCCTCAAAGAACAAAACGGACCTGACTTATGAAAAAATGCTGAAGTAATCCTTTTGCATAAAAAAGTTAGAGGTTATCAGAAAATTTTATTCCCCGTTATATGAAGGTCAGAACCAATGAAAGACAACCATACCTACGGAAGAACAAATGCCAGTTATCCTAGTGGAGGAAGTAACAAATGCTATAGAATCGATGAAAAACGGCATGGCTCCAGGAAAGAACAGTGTAACTGTCGAAGTGCTAAAAGTTGGTGGTCGGACGTTACATAAAACACTGGCAAAATAATACTCAAAATGCCTGAAACAACAAAAAGGACCTGACTTATAGAAAAATGGTGAAGTAATCCTTTGCATAAAAAGGGAGCACAGAAAGATTTAAAGAACTACCGTCCAATAAGCCTCCTATCAGTAATTTACAAGGTTTTCACTAAGATAATTTCTAAAAGGATATTAAATAAACTGAATAACGCACAACCAACAGAACAAGCAGTATTCAGAAGTGGATTCAGTACAATGGATCACAATCAGGCTGTACAGCAGGCCATAGAAAGGCACAACGAATACCATGCCACTGTGCTTGGCTTTTATCGACTACGAAAAAGCATTTGACTCCATCTCAAAGCATGCAATAATGGATGCACCGCTTAGTCAAAGAATAGATAAAGTATATGTAAACTTATTAGAATCGATATATGATGGAGTTACAGCCACAAGTCAACTTTGATGATCTTGAAGAGGGAATTAATGTAGAACGAGGTGTACGGCAGGATGACGCAATATCGCCTATTCTTTTTTCGGCTAGCCTTGAAGAAGTATTCCGTAAACTGGATTGGGAACAGGATGGTGTAAATATCAATGGTGCAAACTTAAACCATCTGAGATTTGCAGATGATATCGTTCTCCTTTCACAAGATCCAGAGGAGCTGCAAAGACGCATACAAGAACTGCAGAGGGCTGAAAAACCATTTGGCTTGAAAATAAACCTGAAAAAGAGTCAGTTTATGTTTAATAACTTTTAGGAAGGGATTTGGAGATTGTGGACAGCTTTATATATCTTGGGCAGATGATTTCAATGGAGGAGAATACCGCCCAGGAGGTGGAACGGCGTATTAAATGTGGCTGGCAGTCATTTGGCAGGCTCAACATTGTATTTAAGAGTAGATTCCCACTTTGCCTGAAAAAAAAAAGTCTTCGATCAGTGCATTCTACCCGTCATAACATACAGAAGTGAAACCTGGACACTCATATCGCAATCACTTCAAAAACTTTGGGTAGCACAGAGTGGAATGGAAAAATGTATGCCTGGCATTACAAGATGAGACTGTTCTGTGCATGGATCAGGGAACAAACGAAAGTCTGTGACATCATTGGAAGAGTAAAGTAATTGAAATGGAGATGTTTCTAAGAAGGTTTTTATGTTCTTTTATTCTAATATTTAACTTAATAACTAATGGTCTAGATATCTCACCTATGTAAAATTAGCCACATTCGCAGGGAATTTTATAAACCACATTTTTGGTATTCTGTTGTATGTTGTTTGGTTTAGTTTTTGTAAATATAGATCTAAAAGTATTTTTTTTGTTATAAATGTGGCTGTTATTTTGTAATTATTTCTCTTTTAATTGTGTCAGAAATACCGCGGATGTAAGGAATTGTTAGGTTAATTGTTTGAGAGTTATTATTATTGTTATTAATAAGTTTTCTGTTTTGTCTGGTATCAAAAGTTTTAAAAGATTTATCTATTGAATTTTTTGGGTAATTGTTTTTTTATTAAAATGTCTTTGATGTGATTTGTTTCTTTCTGTAGTGTATCACTGTCGGGGCAAACAAGTTTTGCTCTGTCATATAAACTTTTGATTATTCCTGTTTTGACTGATTTTGAGTAATTGGAAAATAAATTGAGATACCTATCTGCGTTTGTAGGTTTTCGGTAAACTGTAGTTTAATGTGTTTTAATGTGTTGTTGTGTTTTATTATTAAGTATGTATTATTAAATGTCGAGGAATGACAATTTATTCTCCCTCTCCATCTCTAAAGTAAACGTAATTGTAAGTATTTAGATCATCCATGCTATGCTGATTAAATGATTCTTTATTTACATTATTCAACATATTCAACATTACCTATATCAACAAATATTTTTGATATTTTTTGAGTTTTAGACCGTGGCGAAAAACCTAAAAAAAAAAAAATATATGAACACGCAAAAATCATTCAGACATCACATAGTGGTTCAAGGAATTCTTTCCGTGAACCACGCTTTAAAATTTTGTTTCAAATTTCGGTACAGTGAGACAGAAACTTTTACAAAATTTCTACAGGCCTTTGGAAACACTGTTTTGTAAGGATCTAGGTTTTCATGTGATATAAGGCATTTTCAGAAGACACAGATTTGATTGAGATGAACCTTATAGCGGAATGCTTTTAACTGCCAGAACTGATGGATATAATCCCAGAGAGATATTTGTGTGGGATCGAGTGAGGCAATTATAGGTTTTGCAAGGTAGTATGTTTATAGGATTAAGGGTGCAAGGAAAGATTGCAGGTGTACTGTGTTAAAAATATGTAAATGAAAAGCAAATAGGGTTACTTACATGTTTCTTGATATCAGGATACCCAAACTTCTTGACTGGACAACACATGAACTTTTATTTTCAAACTGAACTATGTACAAGTTTTTGTTAGTTCGTTAACCTACCACCACCACTATAACATAATAGAATACATTATTTTAAACATTGTTTTATTATTATTAGTTTCTTTGATGCCGAAGCGAAACTACTTGTGACTTAGATGACATCAGCGGTCCCCTGTATAGAGGGCGTATAAAAATTTAGATTTAGAGAACAACTGAAGTTTGGTTTGGTTTTCACGAAGTTTATGAAAGCTAGATTTGTGAGTCTCTATGAATTTCTCTATGTTCTTCTAATCAACACAAATTAAAGATTAAGTTGTTCTCCAAATCAACACAAACCAAAACTTCAGTTGTTCTCCACATCAACAGAAACCAAAATTGCTGTCAAAGATTCTTCTGCCAAATTATCAAACTGAGATATTTTATTTATTTCGCCAGATAAACAGCATTAAACAGCCAGACAAAGAGCTAAACAACCTAATAAATGGTTAGACAGCTTGATAGACACCTTGATATACAGGTAAACAGCTTAATAGACAGCTTGACAGAAAAAACATACAAACTTTTATCATTGCGTTACGCTTGTATGCAATTTACGTTGAAAAGTAGCAAAAAATGTTGCCTTTGCGAATTACTTTATTACAATGAATTATAAACAGTCTGATGAACGTTAAGCAGTCTGATAAAGATCTAAATATATTTAACATACATACATAAATTAGATAACAAGTTTATTTGCAATTTTTATTGAATAGCAGCAGAAATTATGCATTTACGAATTACTTTATTACAAGCAATAATAAACAGCCTGATGAGCAGCTAAACATATCGGTATACAGTTAGGTAAACTGCTAAACAGACTGATAATAGCTAAACAGACAGGTATTTAACGTTATAACATCTACTTCAAATATTTTCATAAAAAATCATATATTCCTAAAAAACGCGAATTTTTACACAGTGATTTAGTAACTTCTACTACATTATGATGCCACAAAACCTAAGTTAACATAGACAGATGTCCAACGAGGTTTGCATTAATATGCATTAATAAGCGTAGGTACTAAATTCTTATGAGTTACTTTAATACCAGAATCGGAAAAGCAAGAACTGGTAAAAATGCAACTAGCTCATATAGAAATGGTGAGCGGAACAATAGAGGTGACAGGCTGGTTGACTTTGCTGAACGACAAGAACTCTATATTATGAATTCGTTTTATAAGAAAAAGATCAGCAGAAAATGGACATGGAAAAGTTCATTTGGCCTCACAAATGAAATTGTTTATATCATGTCAAATGATAAAGCAATATTTTGCAATTGTATTGTGATAAAACATTTTAATGTTGGAAGTCACAACCGAATGGCACGAGCAAAGATTAGGATAAACTGCCGAAAACATTTTGCGGACATTTGGGAGACCGTATAATTTTGGGCACATTGAGAATTTTTATCTAGGTATTATATTTTTCTTCATTCCTCGGCCAAAGGAGATGTCTTTATTGCAGATTTGGTATTTTTTTCCAAATGCGTTGTTGGATCGTTAGTTATGGTTTATATGATGGATCGTTTAAAACTCCAAGCATTTTTTGGTAATCTCCGGAGTTGAGGACTACAGTTTCGTTGCCTTTATCAGCTGGAAGGACTATGATCGTTTCATCTTTGCGGATATCATGTAAGGCTAGCAGTTCTTTACTGGAGATGTTTTTCTTTGGTGGTTTTGCGTTGCAAATATTGGCATTTCTTTCTAGGCGCACCTTTTCGGCAGTATTCTTGACTAGGTTAGACATTGTTTGTTCGACACCACATGTTATGTTTTCTATGGGAGTATGTGCTGCTGTAATGGTGAAGTTGAAACCCTTGGCTGGACTCAGGCTTTTGACTGATTGATTGTGAACGATGATGGAAGTTCCTTGTCATTTCTCTTTTTTTATTTTGCAATTTTTGTTGAATAAAGTGATGACTTAGATCTTTTGTTTCTCTATTCCGACTAAGGAGTCGGTTTCTGATTTAAATTCAGCTAATGTGTCTAAAAGTGACCACAGCGCATGGTGAATGGCGTTGTTTAGTCAAAGACGCAACTTGTATGATTGGTTCTCGTTGTTTAATTCTTGTTTGACATCGCGGATATGGATAATAGCGTGGCTGGTGTTGCTCACAATTCTGTATAGTTTGTTGGTTCTTTTGTGAAATTTTAATTTTCAGCAGTTAGGAATAAGTTGTTGATCCAGACAGCATCGCAGAAAGTTGTGAGAAAGAGAAAAAGAGAAAGCAATGTAGCTTTCTTTCGCCATTGCTTTTTGAAGGTCTTCGGGCCATGGTAAATTCCTTCCCCGCAAAGGTGTGTTATGTTCTGACGAATACGGTTTACACGGGTGTGAAATGTAACGATAGTTTATCTGGTATCCCATGTTAGCTGAATGTCCACTGGTGAACGGTTTTGTCGACGTTTCAATGGAATCTCATACATGTTTTCAAAGCGTTTATTCGACGGTGTTTCGACGACTAATGCTGCCGATCGGCCGGTCACGTCTGGTTTTGTATGACGAATAATGACGGTGCGCCATCATTGGTTACACATCACATCCAAGTTGTACAGCAAGCCATAAAAAGACACAACGAATGCATTATGCTTGATTTATATTTGCTATGAAAAAGCATTTATTTTAATCTTAGATCAGGCCATAATGGATGCATTGCTTAGCCAAGCTGTAAACAAAGCCTTTGTAAACCTATTAGGATGAATACATGATGAAAGTACAGCGACAGTTCACTTTGATGATCTTGTGTATGGTAGGGTGATCTAACATCGCCTGTTCTTTTCTCCCTTTTGCTTGAAGAAGTATTCCATAATCTGGATTGGGAACAGTATGGTTCACTACCATTGATATTTATCCATATTTATGTCCATATTTATGCCGTTTTAGATTCACAGATGGTATTATTTTCATTTCACAAGACCCAGAGAAGCTACAAAGACACATACAAGAGTATTTAAAGGGTTGGAGAACTATTTAGCTTAGAAATAAGCCTGAAAAAGGGTTAGTTTTGTTCAAAAAATCTGCTGAAGACAAAATAATTTTTATTTTCGGGAGGGATTTAAAGGTTATGGACCACTACATATATTTTCTCTGCAAATGCAGAGAAATTTGTAATACTGTCTGAGAGGTGGAATGGCGTGTTAAACATGGCTGATAGGCATTTGGCAGGCTCAACATAGTGCTTAAAAATAAACACCCACTTTATCTGAAGAGAAGAACCTATGATCAGTGCGTCCGGTCCGTTATGACATACAGAAGTGAAACCTGGACACTCACGTCGCAATAAATTCAATAACTTCGGACAGAGGAGAGCTTCGTCGCTATCAATTAAAATTGAACGCAAGGCAAGTAGTTGAAGAGCGATGATGAGGACCAGGCCATGTTAACTGGCCATATAACGAACAAATAACCTACAAACTCTGAAATCAAACGACAACATTTATTAAAATTAGAACTAAAGATTTAGTATAAATAAAAATAGAAACCCAAAAAAAGTAGAATATAATGTAATGAAATTCATACAAAATAAAATTCAGAAACAAAACAAAAAACCTAACAAGTTCCAAAACGTGAAAGTTTTATGTTTTATGTATTTATATATTCTGGGTAGAAACAAAAGACAGAGAATAGAATTAAATAAGGCAACATTTAAAAAATGAAGACAGAGTACAGGCAAATTAGAAGGAATTGTATAAGATTCACGAAAACCTTCTTACGCAAAGAAAGAAGAAGTTTAGAAAGAAAATAACGGATGTAAATTCCGAAGATTTACCAGAAATAGAAGAATATCAAATGATAAACGTTCTGGAGAAAATGAAAAAAGTCTCCAGAAAAGACAACCGAACAAAAAATTAACTGATTGAAGGAGACGAAATTATAAGAGCGTTGAAGATATTATTTAATAAATGCCTAGAAACGGGAGAGTCTACGAGTGGAAGGAAGCTATTACTATACTATGACACAAGAAGGGTGATAAACTAGATCTAACAAATTACAGGTCTATTACACTTCTATTACAAGTTTATAAACTTCGAGAATACTAACAAGAAGCTTAACAAGATTGACACACAAGTAACACAAAAATAATCATAGGTCTATAACATTTCTATCGCAAGTATACAAACGTTTGTCGAGAATAATAACAAATAGATTAGATAACAAAATACAAATGTATCATCCCATGATTAACGTGGTTTTAAAAAGAGGGTTCAGTAGAGTTTATCATCAAAAATTGGATTATTACTATTAACACTCAAAATAATAACACAAAAAGCAAACAAATAGCACCTTTCCCCGTATGTGGCACTAATAGACTTCAAAATGGCTTTAGACGCAACAATATATCAGATACTTCAAAGTTTGTAGAATAGTAGAATAGATCACAGATATATGACGTTCATTCGGGATATTTACGAAGAAACAACAATAACGATCAACTTATCAGAAGAAACTGAACTAATTCCAATTCAAAAAGGAGTTCTTCGGCAAGGTCATTCAATATCTCCGAAATTATATATATATATATATATATATATATATATATATATATATATATATATATATATATATATATATATATATATATATATATATATATATATATATATATATATATATATATATATATATATATATATATATATATATCCTTTATATTGGAGGGCACACGCAGTTCAAAGAAATAAAAAACTCCATGTATAAGCCATCCGACGAGAAGTCAGCGAAAATGGGTTGTTTGATTGTGGAGAGGGACTCCCTATTCTTGGCGAGGAGCATATGTCGGTACCTTAATGAGTGTAATTACCAACAGACGAAAGGGATAGGGATGGATGGGGCTTCCTCCCAGTCAAGCAACTAATCAATGCTCATTATTGCGGAAACGCAGGTTGTTGTGCGTTGCACATGATATTGTGGAACCCAACAGTCGGGGGTGTACAACTCCTGACTACTGTTGTCTCATTGGACGCAGTCCAAAGAAGTAAAAACTCCGTATATATATATATATATATATATATATATATATATATATATATATATATATATATATATATATATATATATATATATATATATATATATATATATTGTTACCCGTTTTGGGGCTTCAAAAAAAAGTACCCTTCAAAAAAAAAACAATATATATTAATATGGTGAATATTTCCCAGGGCTAATTACTGCTCAGAAAACATGAGATTCTCAGGCGATAAAAGAAAACATTGTTCGGTAGTGAGACATTTATTATCATCATTTAAAAAAATATCGTGGAAGCCAAAGAATAGGAGAGGGATTTTTGGTTATAATCGGAAATTAACTATGTTAGTAAAATACAGGCACTTTAGTAAAGATGTCTTATAGATAAGAAACAGTAATAAACCTAATATAATATGACTAGTAAGATGATAACTTATCTTTGGTCAGTCAATCCACGAAACTCCCCGATGAGTGTCGCACAGGCCACGTGAGGCGGAACGTTGGTCTGTCTACCCCTTACGGTTTCCGATATCCCGTGGGTCTGCTCCTGTGGGTAGTGAGGACTTCGAGGACACCCAAAGAGGTGCGTGGAAAGAAGCCAAAGATTCACCCGGATTAACCACGTGTACAGGAAAATATGAAATTAGGGAATCAATCCACTACCAAAAAAAAACCTATCTGGGTTAAAAAAGAATTATTCGTCGGACGACAAATAATCGTACGGCCACGAGGGTTCTCTAACTACGATGGTCCAAAATATACCTCGATAGGTTTCGGGGGCAGCTCGCAGTGTGCTAGCAATAAAAATCCAGCAAAGCTGACAAATAAACTCGGCACTATTCCCAAAATATCCCGAACTCCAAGATTCTAATCAGCGGAAATTCTGCACTGGGTCAGCCTATTGCTGCACTGTCGACTGCTCTTGAAGGTGGTCGGAAAGAAAAGAGATAGGAGAAGACCAAAAATGGTTCCTTCCAAAATCAAGCCCGCGAAGTAAGTTTGTAGCTCTCCGATAGAGTACTGCCAATCAACCAAACTACCAGTACCGGACTGAGATGAATGAAAGTGAGTGAAAAGTGTTTTGTAGTGATTCCAGGAAGATAAACTAAACTAAAATAAAGATAAACTAACGAAACATGGTACCGACCCTCTGCCAAAGCCTAATCAAATATGAGCAAGAAAATACGTAATCAACTCTTACAAATTCTCGATACGGTCGCAACAAAGTACGGCCCTGTATCCCGACTTACTACGCAGTACCGGATATGCAAAATAACCACGCACCAGGTCGACGCAAAATGTACTTCATTTCCTTTTCAGTACCTTCGCCAAAATGGCAAAAAGTCTAAGTAACTGAAATTCCTACACAATACAACCAAACCTGGTAAGCAAATATAACCGTAACAATATATATATATATATATATATATATATATATATATATATATATATATATATATATATATATATATATATATATATAAATATATATATATATATATATATATATATATATATATATATATATATATATATATATATATATATGTATATATATATATATATATATATATATATATATATATATATATATATATATATATATATATATATATATATATATATATATATATATATATATATATATATATATATATATATATAGATATAGGGGAATTTCGGATATAGGGGAAAGTCCTCCAGTACCGTTACCTTAAGGTTTATTTTGAATAAAATAAAAATCCCTTAGATTACATATCTGCTAATAAGTGCGAAGGAACTCTTTTGCTGTATATAACAAATAAAATATCGATATCTTCAGAAATAATCAACTTTATTAATACAATTTCAAGATACAGAAAAATCATCTTAAGAAATTTGGACAGGGATATTTTTGTCTCTTTAAATGCATTAGCCTATTTGCTAAGTCTTTAATATGTTCTGTCAACACTTGTCCGAGCAAGAAATTTTTGTAAACAGCTTATAGCTAGCTTAATGGATACGTCTTTATGATTTTTATTTTGCTCTAATTCTGTCATTTAAGGTAGTTTTTGGTACCTGGTAACGATCTTCGGCTTGACGCGCACTAAAAAAAATGAACTTAAACAGCGGCCGGTATCGGAGGACAATTTTGTGGCCGGTATTGGAGGGAACGGAATAAAATATTAAGTTCGACCGCAGACAAAAATTTACGCAAACAGTTTGAATTTAAACATATATTCTATTAGGTATATAAATGATCAATACATACCAGGTTTGACTTATTTCGAGCTCCTATCAAAACTCCAACAATCACCCATAGAACTTAAGTTGCGTATTGTACATTCACTTGCACAACACAAATCTTCCCACTAAGAATAAGCTGAGAGTTGCTCCCGTACGATGTATATACTTGGAAGAGTGTATTATTTAAATGGCGATAACTGGTGTTCTAGCGCTATCTGTCGTAGAATTTCGGAAAAAGCAACTGTCCGATACGGGATGCCGTCCGGTACTGGAGGACTTTCCCTTATGTTTTAACGATTTTTTTTGTTCAAAATGATGTAAAGAATGGGTTTTTTGTGGAATATTATTTGTGAAATTTATTTGGAATATTCATGCATTTGAACATTACGTGCTTTCGCATGCGTTAAGTTTGAGTCTAACTGTTGACAGCTATTAGACCAGAAAGAGGTTTTGGGAGGCACTTTATTTAATAATGACGTATGAGGTTGACGTTTTTCTTAATAATTCTAAAACAGTTTCAAATAAAAACTTGAAGCTTGCAGATATTGTACAAGCATAAAAACATTGTCTTAGATAAAGTTAGTGGTGTCATTTTTTTTTAAATAAGAAATACTAAATCTATGATATTTGAAGCACCCTATAAAAATTTTGAAAATAACACTCTTTTACCTACAAAAAGTACATCTTTTACATTTTTTGTTGGAGGCACGGTTTGAGAGTTTGAGTTTTGAGATTTTTGTTTGAGGTTTTTGAGACTATAATTTCCGAGTTATATCAACGAAGGCGATTTATCTGAACATATCAATCGCTTTCATATATTTACCAATATTTAAGTGTATTTTATTTTTCAAAATTCCACGTAAATATATTGTCCAAAAAGCAAGCGATGACGTCAAATGTTAAATCATGGTTTATATTGATAATATTTTTTTCACTGGAATGTTTATGGTAAACATAGATTGACAATTTAATGATTGGAAATAGGAAATTATTTTAACCATTATACGGAATTTATACAATATAAAATATAATTTGTATCCGCGCTAGCAAAATACAATTTTTACAATATGTTTTATTATTTTTTACTTATGTAGAAATTATTAACGGTAAATAATATATTGTTACTAACGTTTCGAACATGATGTGCAGTGTTGGTCTTTTTTTTATAGTTATACTTTTACCGGTAATTTATTTTAAATATAAGAGAACAATATTTACTGACTAATTATTTTAGGCCACGTTATGTCAAAGGAATTATGAACTGGATTTTAATAAAGGATTATGGGTTATATCCAAGAAACTTGCTGCAGGTATGAAGCATTTTGTGTAGAAAAGTTAATAAAGAATTTAAAATAATACCTTTATTTCTTAAGTTCATTTAATATGCTCATTACCATTGTCCGCCACTGTCATCCAGCATCTCTGTTTAAATATAGCGGTGGTTAAATAGGATATAACATATTATACTAAATTGAATTCAGTGTAGATGGTTTGACATGTAGTTTGACTTCAAAATATTGATGTTCTGCAGGGATGGTTGCTATAATATTTCTAGTCCAAGTTTGTCTCCATGGAAGTTCATTGGGAATATGTCTTGAGACCGAGTGGGTTATTATATTTAATCTGTGATCTTCTCTAGAGGGCCTTGGGGGAGAGGGAAGCAGTGGGGGTAGTAGGTCTTAGTGGTCTGTTGCATAAATATATATCAAACTTTCTCATAGACAGATTCTTCTTAGTTCGGATCGACGGACATTCATCTAAGTAACATCTCTTACTAAACGTCCTTCAAGGCTTGATTCTGAGCCCCCCTCTATTCAATATAGCTTTGACTACCATATAAAAATGCCTCAGTTCTTCGAACATACACATATTATACGCTGACGATATTCTACTATATTACTCGTCCCTTAATCTGAGAGTGTGCGAAAGAATGATCTGTTCTAACTCCCTGGGAAAATCTTTAACGGTTATAAAGTAACCCTAAGTTTCAAATAGGCTTTATTTTATTTTATTTTTAATAAGCAGGGGAGAAAAGTTAGATACTAGCATCACCCTCGTAGCGCCAGATCATAATGCTTTCCCTTTTCCGTTTCCGTGCGCCGTTTCTTCTTCTTCGATAAAGTGTTACTGGGCAGCGCATAGTTGTGTCTCTGGGGTTCACTGCTCAACCATATTTTGTCGCAGTTTCCGGGGACAACACTACTTTAATGAGAGATTACCCGGGCTTCCTTGTGAAAGGTGACTTTGGCTGTTGAGTTCTGTGGTGAAGGACATTCATAGTGTAATAATTTAGATTCTCGTATTTTTACGGATTTGCACCTCGAGGTCCTGTTGTTTGATGATGCAGTGCTAGAATATGTACGTTCTTCTTTTTCTTGCTGATAACTTGAGGTTTAGAGCTAGCACATCACGTGCGTGATCCTCGACCAATTTGTGTCGTCTTTTCTAGGCTACGGAGGCAAGCCACAAAATTGTTTTATTTTTTTGAATATCTTGTTTGAATATCTTATCTTTTATTATGTTTTTTTTTGTTGTTTTTTTTTATTATTTTGAGTTCTTAGTCCGGATTAAATTTAAGAGTCATTGACGGAGCCAAATTTATAGTTCTTGGACGAAGCCAAATTTATAGTTCTTGGACGGAGCCAAATTTAGGGTCCAAGGACGGAACCGAATTTAGATGGGCCGTACACATTTCCCAGTGATTCTTTTTCTGTAATAAATTTGCCTAACGAAAAAAACATTTAAAAATACAATTTTTTTTAATAAATACAAACTTTTGAAGCTTAACGTTTCGGGAGGTCTTCTCCCGTTTTCAAATCGAATCTAAAAGATTAGATTCGTTTATTATTGATATATTATTAATATGATATGTATTGATAACTTACATAGTACTCTTCTTAGTATATTTATGGTAAACCTCGCCGCTGTGGCGGTGAGCTGGGTGAACTACAGCGAACTCCTAGAACATTCCGTGGCTAGGCCAGTGTTGCTCATAACTCTCCCTTACTCTCTGGGTGATTTCGGCTAAAGGGAAATAATTTGCACACAGTTTAACAGTCCGCTCTAGTCAGCATCCGCTCATCAGTTGTGTATATTTGTATATGGCAATGTAAGTCACAACCCCTTTTAAATTATAGTAGATGTATTTTCTTTTCCTTTATTTTGTTTTTCTTTCTACACACTAACAAAGTGCGTTGCGAATTTTTGGCGCCCAACGTCGAGTCACATATAAAGTATGGCCTGATTTTTTTTCAACCGTATTTCTTTTTGGGGCACTAGGCTCTTAATGTCTTGAATACATTTTAATTAGTTAATTTTGCAGTTATTGGATTTTTTGCAGTTAAACATTTTTTTTTCTCTTTGCTAACAACTAAATATTGGTGTGAGGATGCGGCGTTATAGCCAATTTTTTTTATTGCTTCAAATTGCTGTAATTTTTGTATATTATATTTTTGTATAATATAACAAAGAACGAACAACTGTTATAACATTGTTTTTTTTTTGAGTGAGTGATTGCTCACCTCAATTGGTGTTGCATGTTTTGGTATTTTGGTATTTCGAATCTACGCCGAGCTTTGATTCGTTATTGAGATTATTGTATACTATAGTATTGCTTTTGAAGTACTTGTACTTGGCCCTACTCACCTAATTGTATTACTTTGTTTGATTTGGTCTGTTGGGAAAATTAGATTCGATTCTAATTATTTATTGATTGATTTACTTTTATTTGATATTTTGAGTCTTGATCCTCGATATAAACCTGAATTTTTTATAGCACCTATTTCAGCTGCCGTTGTATCATCTCATTATTCAATATTTTGTGCTGTCATTCACGTTTTATATGTTAATTTGTTGATGTTTAATAAATCGAGGATTGATTCTTAACATTAGAACCTTGCTTTACCGCTTGTTTTTATTTTATTTGCTTTAGTCTCATAACTTGGTCAATTCTTCTATTGGAATCTTCGGAGTGAAACACTAAACTCGAAGAGATTTACCAATAAAACCCAAATTACTTTTTTGAACTTCTCTACGCACGTTTCGCTATGCTACGCATGTTAGCATCGTCAAAAGATATTCTAATCTACCTTTTGCAATTCACTCCACTTTTGTTATTCCTGTATTATTATCGACTAGATTTTCTTATTTCATTTTGCTTTGCGGATTGATTGATTTTACGGATATCTTTGTTGCTTCATATGGTAACACGATGGATTGTAAGTTGATTATCAATTATCTCAAAAAGGATATACTGGTGCATCAGCTTGACTTGACTGGGGAATCCCAGTCGAAGACTCCATGATCGTGGATGAGATGAGAGCTGCGCTGTATAGAGGTAGGTAGCGAAACGTAGATGTTTATATCTTGAGGTTTTTGGACCAGACTAAGTTTGTTATTTGGTCCCTCTCTGGGAATGCCGCTCAGAGCAAATTTTATTCATCTCAGTCCAGATTGGTTCACCTCTGGTTTTGCTGGTGGAAGTTTTGGCTACTTTGAATTTCTTAAAGAATGCTAATAAGCAGTATGACGCGTTAAACTGCCTTCTGCAGGGTGCCCAAACAAAGTCTTCCTTTGAGGATGATGTCGCCAGTTTTTCTGGTCCAAATTACACGGGGTTGAAAGGTGGAATCTCAAATTCACCGGGGATCCTAAGCAGTAGTCAGTGTATTATTTCCTGGAGAAGGTGAGCTTTGCATAGCTAGCAATATTTCGGAAAAATAACTATTTGAATCCGCCATTGATCTTTTTGCGGATAAGGTATTAAATCGGTTTAGAGCCAACTAAACCAGATTTGTGGATTGGGAAGGTCTGGCTAGTTTGTTTCGGCATCATTTTGAACCTCCGGATTATCGCGCTAGGTTGTTTAAGGAAATTTTAAAACGCACCCAAAATACTCCGAAAGGCACAGTGGCACAAAGGCACCTTTCGTGTATGATTGATCTGTCAGGTTATAAAATCCTTCAAAGTCTGGTCCTTAAGTTACTCAAGAAACAAAGCTCTTACACGGTTGTTGCTAAGTTTGCAATATTATAGATTACATCCAGACCCCTATGATCTTGGTGGGTAAGACTAGCATAATTGATATTATTGTACTTAGCTATTATTGTACCCGAGCTATCTCATAAAATAATACTCAGAATTAATTTTTGAAGGGTCATGGAAATAATACCTGATCTTAGACAGGATGTTTGACATTTCTGATACTCGCATTTCTAGTGTTCAAAGTATGGGAGCTTTATCTGCATCGGAGAAATCTGCTTTGGATACTTTAGTGCAAATTAAGATCTTGCATTTGGTACTGGTCTTGGTTATTGTAAAGTTGCAGAACATGAAATTGAGCTGGAAACAGGTACAAAACCGATTAAACAACGTTATTACCCCATTTCTCCAGATAAACAGAAGATTATCGTAGATGAAGTCGAAGAATTGTTAAAGTTAGGAGCTATTGAACTTTCTAAGAGTCCTTGGTCTAGTTTACTATGTTTGGTATTTACAGATTTTGTTACGTATCCCCCATTTTAGATCATCTGAGAAATGCTCGTTTTGTCAGTTCCATTAATATTGAATCGACGTTTTGGCAGGGACTTGCCAAAACGAGTTGAGCGAGTCATCTCGAGAATATACTGCTTTTACAGTACCGGGAAGGAAGCTGTTTCAATTTCGTAGGATGCCTTTTGGTTTATCGAATGCTCCTGCAACTTGGCAGTGTATAGTTGATACCGTTTTGAGTCCTGATTTAGATTCAAATGTGATGGTTTATCTCGATGAAATCATCATTATCTCAAGCTCCTTTTCATATAATCTAAAATCTTTAGGTACTCTATTCGATCGTTTGTATGGGCTGATCTTTTTGTGTCACAAGAAAAGTGTTACTTTTATGAACCAGTATTATTTCAGTTACTTAGTAAACGCAGTATTATGCTTGAAATATCAGCGAAATCCGTCGATTTGTTGGTACCGCTTCTTGGTATAGACGTTTTGGCCTGAATTTCTCGTCTGTGTGGGGTGCCATCCTTAACCTGACTAAGAAAAATGTAATTGGACACTGGAGTGTCAAAAATCTTTCACTATTTTAAATTACTATTATTAATTTTCTTCACTGTTAAATTTTGAGAGGACCTTTTATTTAAATACTGATGCTTCCTCTTACCGCCTAGGTGCCGTTCTGACTGATTTTCAAAAATATAAAGATGGAGTCAAGGTTATTTGCTATCTTTCACGATCCTTGACAGGGCAAGAAATGAAACTGACTGTCACCGAAAGGGAATGTTTTGATGTTATTTGGAGTGTCGAGAAATTATGTCAATATTTGGACCACGTTCATTTTGTTGTCCTTACTGACCATGCTTAATTGATGAATGGTGGTCATAAGCTAAAAGATCCTCACGGTCGCCTTGCCCGCTGGCAATTAAGGTTTCATCAATTTGACTTTAAATTAATCCATTGAAAAGGCAAAGAACATATCGTTACAGATTTTCTTTCCAAATCAGTATCCATCCTGGCTGATTCAGTCCAAGTTGGTGACTCTTCACTGTCCGAACCTATATCTACCACCGACAAATGGCACTTAAGCATGCTTCAGAAGGCTGAACAGCATCCTACTGCCAAATTTAATCTTGTATAACTTTAAGTTGATACTGAATGTTGTGTTCTATATTTCAAGAATGGGTCGATGACATTTCCATTTAGTACTCCACATGAAACAATAAGTAATTCTGGATATTGTGTCGGTGAACCTCCAAAACCTTACGTAAAATTTCCATATACCAATTCAATTATGCCATTTAAAGAATTACGTAAAATGTTAAAAGTAAACATTATTCGAAATTATGTCATTTTACAAAACTGTTTAATATATAAAAAAAACATTCGAATATTTTTAGTTGAGTTTTTATATTTTACATTTTACGTTTCAGACTCAAATCCACATTCTTTGCTAAAACAAGGAATAAGGGGTTATTACTACATTTCACAAGTGGAAAAATTAGTGAATATATTTAATTTTGGGCAATTTGACAACTATGTCAGATGTTTTAAATTAATTTAAAGACTCTATGCATTTAAGAACTCCATGAATTCTACAAAGAAGATATTTATATTTACTAGAATTGAAAGTGGTGTTTTATTTTATGTAACATATTCCACAATTATATTGATTAATGAATTTGTAAATTATATAGTGGTAGATTTATACTAACATGCCTTTTAATTTTAGGTTTGCGAGGACAGCATTACTTAAACTACTGGAATAATCAATATAATCCAACCAATTTCAATAATTTCTCCCACTACGGACCACCTTCAAATACGAATGGAGTCAATTTGAGCCACTTTGGGCCACCTTCAAATGCAAATGGGGTCAGTTTCGGTCATTTTGGACCAGCTTCAAATGCAAATGTTATGAATTTTACATATTTTGGTCCTCCATCTAATGCCATCTCTCAATTTGGTGTATTTGGACAGAACACAGTTCCATTTGGAAATACATTTCCCCTCAATTTTTCCAACTTTGGTTAAACACTGGATAATATATTAGCAATTGATAGAAAAGTATAATTAACTGTATAATTTGTAGGTGTAAAAATCAAACATTTCCAAAGGGAGAATAAAATATAAATGGAAGAAGAATAACTGGCTAGATTATAGATTATCTGTTTGTTATAAATAACAATATAGTCATCCATGTTTTAATCGCTTTTTTTTTATTCGGTATTTTTATAAAAAAAAATTTCACATAATTTTAATAGGGTAAGTTAAATAGTCTTTTGTCGTTTTATTGTTAATATAAGCGGAAAATTAACAAGTATACATATACAATGAGGGTGTGTGTGATAATATTGAACAAGTAGATAGCGCATACTAGTATGATTAAACAGTAAGGTGAATTTTGTTGTGAAACACCCTTTTTCACCCATTTTACATATAGATAAAATTTGTTTTTTAAGTTGCTGTAACTGTCCTTGCTATTTAATAGACATGGGATGGTGAACTTTTATTGATCTACGTGCCATTTTTTTTAAAGAAATGTGTAATGGGGCCATGACGTACCGTCAAACAATCTTGACTTAGTGATTAGTAGGAAAAAAAATCTAAATACTATCCACTTAAAACTCTTTATTTGCAATCAGAAATATACATTTTGTATAACAATAATAACATTAACGTTTTTTTAAAGAAAGACAAAAATTGTGTGACTTCTGCTGTTGCAAATAACTTATATCAGGTTTATATTTTGTTACTTTTAGCAGAATGTGAGCTAAACTGGAGTCATCTGGCAAACGATTTCTAAGCGAAACTTTAATGTTACTCATTTCTGAAAATAATAACTCAGGCATAGGTAGATGAAAATATTGTTAAGGTAGCAAAAGCCAGCTTCTTCAGACAGTTAAATGCGTTTAGATTTCAATTCCAAGTTTCCATAATTTTGGTATTGCCATTTTTACTCATATTGCCTGATAGCCTTTCTATTTCATTTGATTCTTTGAACTCTTTTCCTTCTTTCCAAAAATTTTTGAATCCATATTGAACTAGGCTGGAAATCAATCAGCTGCATTTAATTTTTTTCAATTTTCAGTCAAATTTGGACAAGTTCAGTTTATCAAGTGAAGTCACATCAGGATATATAATAAACTTGAGTATTTCCGAATTTTCTAAACTGAGAAAATTTGGATGAAAATTCTTCCATTGAAAAATTAATTACAGAATTAAACTCTTCAGTGACTTTTGCTTGGTTTGTTTTTCGGGTAAATCTAAATCTCTGGAGATTTTCTTCAAGTTTGGGAAACACTTATATTTTCTGATAACAATATCGTTACTGAAAACTTACAGTTTAGCCTCAAAAGCACGAATGACATCTATCATAATGATAATTGTTTTATTTACGCCTTGAAGCTTTATGGTCAATTCATTGAGATGCTCTGCTAAATGTCTGTAAAAAACATTAATTTTTAAAGCCACACAACACCAATCGTGAGTATTGTTCAATTTTTCCTTCATTTTGTAAACACAGTCTGATTTCTTCCAAACAATCACCAAATTTTTGAAGTACGTTACTGCGGATCAACCAGCGAACATTATTATACAGCAGTAAGCCATTATACACTGAGTTGACTTAATCCAACTAAGCATCAAACTTTCGCTTATTTAAAGCTTGATGATATGAGGTTCACAATTTTTAACACTACGGCTATTATATTAACAAGGGAGATGAAACCACCCTTTGCATGAAAAGTTTCTTGATGAATGGTGCAGTGGATATCAAGAATCTAATGTCTTGTTCTGAATGAGTATTTGAAATAAACCGATAAAACCATGTATTTTGCACACCATACTTAGAGCAGCATCAGTTGTTATCGAAACAATTTTGCTTAAATCAATTTTTTTCTCAGCAAGTGAATTTTTATCACCCGTACATATATAGTATAGCCCGTAGTAGTTGTTGGCAACGATGTTATCGCAATTAATTCTTCCTTGACGTCGTTTACTATACAATATCCAGTAAAAACAGCTAAACGAGCAGATTTAGTTACATCAGTACTTTCGTCAAGACAACAATATAAAAGGGGAGGACTTGATATCATTTTTTTGTTGTTCTTTTACATTTTCCGTCAGTTTTAGGATTATAGCTTTTATTGTGTTTCTAGATTTTTGTTGCGCATTATCTTCTTTTTATGCATTTAATCTTATCTTTAATTTCAAAATTATCAAAAATGAAGGGGCGCATGCTAACTAGGCTTTCTTCAAAAACTCTCTCTCATTAAAAGGTTAACCATGCCGAACAATGATATTTGTGGCCGAGAAACTTGCGGTTCCTGTATGACAATCCTTGTTAACATATTTAATCATAGACGTTGACTGTTTATATATCTCTTTAATTGAACATGCAATACATTCTTATTGCTCTGGTTCGTTTTTTTGACAAAGATATTTGTGATTTGTTTCATAATGCCGTTTTACGGTCGATGTTCTACGTACTACTGTTCCAGAACTTGAAACACACTACTAATCATGCCATATTTCTCAGTCCACCAAGTTTGAAATTCTCTATTACACTTATTTTACACTTTTTTTTGCCAAATTAGTCACGTTGAATAATACTTAAAACGTAAAACTGTAGACGAAAAAATTATTTTGTAGCGGCCATTGGTTTGCCATCGCTGAAATAGACTGTTCTTGACATCTTAAATTGATAAATTTATGGGCAACGCGAAATTTCTTGTACAGGCGTAAAAATATAAAGCATTACTGCGATGAAACAGATCGAAGGGAAGAAAAAATAATCTATTATTACTTAAATGGATCACATATTATTTGATTTCCATTCTCATTAACATAAGTGTATTGAGTGATACGATGAAAATACTGCAATATGCACGAATTTGTGATGGATCAGTTAGTTTACGATGGGTGACGCGATGGAAATACTTCACGTCAATTCAAATGCTCGTATTTGCGATGTGTCACTTAGTTTGCGATGTGTGCAATCAATCCAATACGACAACATATAAAATATTCAAAATCATACTATCTACCAACAACTATCGAGTTGTAACAGGTTTTGAAAGTCCTCCGGAGTCCAATCAGAAAGCCAACGGCGCAATTGATCCTTGAAACATTTAAGAGTTTTCTGGGTGCCTAATTTCTTAATCAAAAGGCCATTATTCTTTTACAATGTATGGTCCAACAAATTCGCAGCTGAATTTCTGATGTATTTAATTTCTGTTCAATAAAACAGAAACACCAACTTTATACAATTAGTTATTTCTGCGTTTTTTGATAATTGTGGAAAAGTTAGCAGAAGCTTTTGTTGCTTCAGGAGTTGGTAAGTCGGCTAGACTAGATTTAAAAGGAAAAGAGCCAGTTGTTTTTTGTTTGGTAGAATTAATTACTCATTAGATTTTCCCGAGTTTGTTCAGCCAATCTGATGCTTCAATCGATTCAAGTTTTAACAGATTAGCAATAGTTCGCAAATAGCATTAGATTTCTCCACTGAAGCGGTGTATATCAGGAGTGGCCATATGCAGTTCAATGCCAAAGTGTTCAGTAAATGTGTTAAACGTTTTTCCTTCAAAATTTGTTCCGGCATCGTGAATTATTCTTGTGGGTGTGCCGAATATGCTGATGAAATTTGCAAAACTTTGTTTTGTTTCTTCATTAGTAACCGTAAATTGAGGGAAAATGTCACAGAATTTTGAAAAAGCATCTATGATGACAAATATGTATTTGCCATTCTTAGAATTTGCAGGCAAGGAATAACAGTCTATTAAAGTGATTTTATTGAAAATACGCACATCCGTATATAAACGATATGTTTCATCCTTTTTCTTGATCAATATTATTGGGCTCGCAAATGTAGAATTACTCTCATGTACAATCTCTTTTTTAATAAGATCAGCAATAATTTCGCGTACTTTTTGGCATTCAAATTCTAACATACGATAAGGCTAATAATAAATAGTTTGGTTTCCGATTAACATCATACTTGTGTTGAGAGTTAGAGTAAAATAACACAGTCAGTCATCAACACAACCATTTACAATTTAGAGTTATATTACAATGTTACAATGTGATAATCTTAAAATATACCAATTTTCCTGATGCAAAATATATTTGCATTACAATTGTAAACATAGATCTAAAACCAAAAATCATATACTTATCTAAAAATATCTTGGACTTTAACTATATGGGCTTTCAGTATTCAATGAATTTTTTCAAAATAAATGATGTTAGCGAAAAAACTTCCTCTCTCTCGAATGGTGACTCTGCAATCACATGCAGCTTGTGGTAAACGATCGCAATAGTCAAATTGTGCGAGACTGTTCGGGTAAGTACCAGTATATTCAAAAAATAGTAAGAAATGACAAAGCACTAACGTGGAGCACGGATGAATTATTTTTTCTTTAATATATATTTATATATATATATACATATATATATATATATATATATATATATATATATATATATATATATATATATATATATATATATATATATATATATATATACATTCAACGGGTTCAATAAATCACAATAGCAATATTCTTCTTATATTTGCTGGTTGATCTATATTTTATTATATATTATATAAGAACAATAATATACTTTGACGTGAGCGTGAATAAGATATAATAGTAAAATCTATGTGGAGTGGTGAAAATGTTGGGATATTATTGTGTTGGCTTCTACTTGTTAGAAATTTATTACAAGTATTTAATGAGAGACTTTTTTTTGTCTAATTTCTCATTTATTAATAGATTAGATAAGAAGAGTCTTTTATTAGACATAAAATGTAGATGATGTGTCTTCTTTTATTTACTATCAACATCTTGTGATCCAGTAGTCTTTACTAACATATACGATGAATAACACATTTTAACCATCTAAAATAATAATAATAATAAAATTATTATATATATATATATATATATATATATATATATATATATATATATATATATATATATATATATATATATATATTTTGTTATTTTTTTATTTATTGGGACTTTCGGTCAGTTAATAAGTTTTTTCTGAGGAACTATCCTCAGAACATTTCTACAACAAACATTATTTTTATAAAAGACACAAATTTACATTAAACACCTGCCAATATCTAATTAAACAAACTTATACAAAGAAAATATTCCATTACGACCCGTTGTAAGTACAATTGAATCTCCAACTTACGAAATATTAAAATATTTATCGAGCATTTTATCAAACTTAGTAGGTAAAACTAAATATCATATTAAAGACTTATGGGAATTTTATAACATAAAAAACAAAAAAAAAATGCAGGAAATCACATACTAGTATCATTTTGATGTCGTCTTCTTATATAAAAATATTCCAATTGAATTGACAATTAATAGCATTAAAGAAAAATCGGAAATAATTCAAACATTTACAACCATCCCTGAAAACGAATTTATTGAAGCTACAAAAATATATCTAGAATCTACATTTTTTAAATACGATAAACAATTTTACTCTCAAACTTATGGTGTAGCAATGGGCTCACCAATATCAGCAACTATTTCTAATCTACTTATGGAATATGTTGAAATAAAAGTTATTGATACTATCGATTTTAAACCTTATTTTTATAATAGGTTTGTAGATGACTGTATATTATGCATATCTAAAAATAAAATTCAATATACCTTAAACAATTTTAATATATTCCATAACAAATTAAAATTTATTCATGAAGAAGAAAAAAATAAAACAATATTTTTTTTAGATATTAATATCAGGTATAATAAGGATAGCAATATAAAAAAAAATGATATACAAAACCAATATGGTCTGGAAGATATCTCGATTTTATATCTTATACACCAAATAAATATAAAAAAGTGTTATTAAATCTTTAATTGATTTAATAAATCTTTAATTGAAATCTTTAATAAGATATCTTTAACCATATCTTTTACCATATTGGTTTTGTATACCAATTTGTTTTGATATTGCTGCTCAGGGATGGTTGTAAATGTTTTAATTATTTCCCATTTTTATTTAATACTAGCATGTGATTTTCTGGATTTTTTTTGTTTTTTGTGTTATTATAAAATTCCCATGAGTCTTTAATATGATATTCAGTTTTACCTACTATGTTTGATAAAATGCTTGATAAATATTTTGATATTTCATATGTTGAAGATTCGATTGTACTTACAATGGATTGTGATGGAATATTTTCTTTGTGTAATTTTGGTAATAGTCCAGTTAACGAAGCATTTAAATCGAAATTTTGAGATAAAAGGCTGACTTTTTGATATAAGTTTGTTTGAGGCATTCTATAACTATGCATATAAGTAAATCTGTTTCTAACCCCCAGCGAGGGTTGGAAAAAAAATTAACAAAGTGTTGTTTTCAAAATAATTCAAAAACTATAAGAGTTAGGAAAAAAGTTCTAAATAAAAGTTATAAAGCATAAAATTTTACATCATTAATTTTTAAAAATGGTATTTAAATGGTAAATAACTTTTTCTACTATTATTAAGATTAACAGAGTTAGGGAGCCTGTCAGTTAAGGGATGAAACAAAATTTTTAAAAAATCATAACTAGCAGAAAGATGAATGAATTTAAAACTTTTTTTTTAATCTACTCTAAAAAATATAAACTTTCTTCTCAGAGAAATATATATTTTTTTAAATTGTTATTAAAAAAGTTATAACAATTTAAATTTTTAAATTGTTAATTTTAATGATTTAATAGCGCTAAAAAAATGTTTTGTCTATATTGTTTGATTCATTATTTTAAATAATGAAAAATAGCTTTTGAAATTTCTTTTTATCTTTAATTTTCAGGTAGAAAATCATTTATTCATTCAATCATTTGTTGAATTTTATTTATATCCTACACCACTGCTTACGACGAAGATAGAAAATTATGTTCGCTTTGCCCCACTCATAATAATAACTCGTTTGACAACGCTTATACTCACGACAAAGATCGAATGATATATCCGCTATTGTCCTACTCATTGCAGCAGAGTTTTCGACTACGCTGGTGCGTCACATATATCCTACGATTTTTTTATTATATATTATTTTAATTTTCTTCATTTTAAGTATTTTTAAAAATAAGTATTAGAAAATTAAATATTACCAGGTAATAACAACATAATAAAATTATATTAAATAAAATAATAGCCAAAGTTGTTTGAAATAATAATTTAATGCGATGGTTGATTCTGCTTTGCAAGTTTTTCTATAGGTACAAATACACGTATTATAAGCAAATTATTTTCCAGTGATTAAAGACAATTTCTATATTTAGTTTTTAAAGCCATCAAAGACGAGAACCTTTTTTTTTCGCATCAGTAAGAAATAGCGAAGGAGATCAATATTTTAGGATATGGATGATTGATTGAGCCTAGTGTTCTGGTCCAAGTTTTCGTTTTGTATTACATCAATAAAAACTTTAAATGACCCTTCGCCATCCGATCCGACTAGAGAATGATTTGCAAAATAGCATATTTTCTTTAATCGACCCCTCGTATCGATCAAAATACAAAGCGCCAAGTTTGGCGCCAAGTCAAGATACATCTATTGACTCGTCGAACTGAATAGCAAAAAATTCACTTAATTTAATCTTTTCAATTATTTGATCGTAAACATCAGTGGCCATTTCATTAATACGTATCGTTATTGTGTCATTTAAAAGTGGTATAGTTTTCAACTTTTTTGCTTCTTCCGGACTTTCTCTTTGGTCACTCTTAATGATACCAAATACGATGCTTGAAGTGCTACAATCTCGTTATGATTTGATTTATTAATAGTAGTTTGTTGATTTTTCAGACGAGTGATTTACGCTCGACAAATTCTAATGGTTTGTGTGCACATGCCGGCTGTTTTGTTTGCAGATGCCGAACTAATCTTGAAGGTTTCGTGCTTTTCGCGAACAGAACTTGATAATAAACAACAAATTGTGGCTTGTCCACAATTCTTTCCATCCATTTTTAAATATGCTTCATTGTATAATCTGATCTTTTTATTTACTGATTCACCAGATGTAGACGGTGCATTTTGTTTTGTCACAAATTTGTCTATTTTATTTAATATTATTAATTTATTTTATTACCACACTGTCATTAATTTATTTAACATTGAGTAAGAGAAGAAATCGCAGTATTTAACGCTGGGTGAGAGAAGAAATCGTAATACTTGTTTTCGCAAAAACATAATTAACAATGAAACTCTTCGTCTCGTTCCATTGTTTTTCCAAAGCGCATAGTTTGTACGAACTTGCCTAAACTGTATCGCATGCGTGGGCGGGTGGCGCGAAGTTACAAGTACATGTTCGAACTGGTAAAAGTATTATAAGAACAAGTTAGATTATCGGACAAGTTAACTGGCCGATGTAAATCTTTGATAAACGTCAAATTATCATATTGTAGTGAGGGGGCAACGTTTTTTCCTTTTATATATATATATATATATATATATATATATATATATATATATATATATATATATATATATATATATATATATATATATATAGCGAGAGCTATAGAGCAGTAAAATAACTATATAATCTACTACATCTTGAAGGATCACCCTTTATAATTTGTCGATCTGTCTATTCATACAAAAACAGCAGCTTAAAATAACCGTATCAGTGGTATTTTTTACAACGGAAAATATTGAAAAGCATTCAGTGATTAAATTCTTTATAAAAAAAGGTTAAAATGTAATGGAAATTCAGAATAAATTGATACATGTATTAAGGGAGTCTGTTCCTTCAAAAACAATGATTTGTCAGTGGGCAGGTGAGTTTCAACGTGGTCGTACAAGCCTGGATAATGATCCTCCTTCTGGATGTCCAATAAGTGCAACTGCTAAACAAATAATTAATTCTATACATGATATGGTTATGAATGACAGACAATTGACTTTGAGTGAAATTACTAAAGCCATGAACATTTCATATTTAGTGGGTGTTTCATATTTAGAAAAAGAAATTGGGCTTTTTCGAAAACTAGAAAGACGGGTGCCGCATTTGTTAAATTCGGATCAAAAACTTCCTCCAGCAAATCTTTCTAACCAACATTTGGATCTTTTTCGAAAAAATCAAATATATTTTAAACGTCATTTTTTAACTTTGGGTGAGATTTGGATTTACCACTATGATCGACAACTGCGACAACAAACCGCACAGTGGATCGAGTCCCGTTTAGGGATGCAAAAGGCATTTTGTTAATTGATTACCTTCAAATCGGTAACACAATAACAGAACAGTATTACTTTGGATATTGATCTTTGAAAAATTAGTGAGAAAAGACCTGATTTAGCGAAGAAAAAAATATTTTTTTTGTGAAAAATCGTGTTGTTGAAGTTTCTACCATATTTCTCAGATCTGGCTCCCTCTGACTTTCATCTGTTCCCAAACTTCAAAAAATTTCTACGTGGCAAACATTTTTCATAAAATGAAGAATTTATATAGCAGCAGTAGATGAGTATTTTGAAGGACTTCCAGAACATCTCTTCTGAGATGGAATAAATGAATCGGAGAACCGCTGAAAAAAATGTATTGCGATTAAGGAAGAATATACCGAAGAATAAAGTCATTTTTTCAACTATGAACGTGTTTTATCATTTCCGCTTTGCATATATATTTATGTTTTAGTAAACAAGTGAGAAAAAAACAAAGTTGGATCCACGTCAATAAAAAATTGCGTTGTGAGGGTATGTAATGTGCCTTCGCGGCAACGTAGACACCCTGACACACAAAGTCACACACAAATATTGTCGCCGCCCAGCACGCACATGAACTATATGTTGTCCATCAGATAATTCAAACAAATTGTCTTAGTAAATTCAACACACACGCAAAATTTTATTGGTGTGGACCCAGCACATGTGCTTTGGGGTTATGTTTCTTTCACACGTTGAAAATTTGTTTACATGATGTAGCTGGTTGTAAAAGTTTTGTTTTATATAGTTATATTAATAAAAAAATCAATAACATTAGTATCTGCAGTTTTTCATTAATATAATTGATCTAATTATATTATACTGATAATCTCCACCTAAACTTAAACTAGGACACAAAATTTATATATTTTTATGAAATAATTTCCAAAATATATACAGTCACAAATTGCATTCAAAAATAAATAAATATATATATATATATATATATATATATATATATATATATATATATATATATATATATATATATATATATATATATATATATATATATATATATCATCATCATCAGCCCGTATCGATCCACTGCAGGATGAAGGCCTCTTCAGCATGCTTCCAACCTTCACGGTCCTGGGCTTTCCTCTGCCACTCGGGTCCAATATACTTAACGATGTCATCAGTCCATCGTGCTTTCGGTCTTCTTCGCGGACGTTTGCGATCAAGCGGTATCCACTCCAGGATTGCCTTGGTCCATCTGTCGTCCCATCGCCTCGCTATATGGCCTGCCCATCTCCATTTCAACTGTTTTACTCTTCCAATGATGTCACAGACTTTTGTTTGTTCCCTGATCCATGCGCAGGACTTTCTGTCTCGTCTTGTAATGCCAAGCATACATCTTTCCATTCCTCTCTGTGCCACCCGAAGTTTTTGAATTGATTGCGATGTGAGTGTCCAGGTTTCACTTCCGTATGTCATAACGGGTAGAACGCACTGATCGAATACTTTTCTTTTCAGGCAAAGTGGGAGTCTGCTCTTAAACACTATGTTGAGCCTACCAAATGCCTGCCAGCCACATTTAACATGCCGTTCCACCTCCCGGGCGGTATTCCCCTCCATGGAAATCCTCTGCCCAAGATATACAAAGCTGTCCACAATCTCTAAATCCCTTCCTAAAACTGAAATTCTTCTGTCCTGAGCGAAGTTATTGAACATAACCTGACTCTTTTTCAGGTTTATTTTCAAGCCAAATGGTTCGCCAGCCCTTTGCAGTTCTTGTATGCGTCTTTGCAGCTCCTCTGGGTCTTGTGAAATGAGAATAATATCATCTGCAAATCTAAGATGGTTTAAGTTTGCACCATTGATATTTACCCCATCCTGTTCCCAATCCAGTTTACGGAATACTTCTTCAAGGCCAGCCGAGAAAAGAATAGGCGATATTGCGTCACCCTGCCGTACACCTCGTTCTATATTAATTCCCACTTCAAGATCATCAAGGTGAATTGTGGCTGTAGCTCCATCATATATCGATTCTAATAGGTTTACATAGGCTCTCTCTACACCTTGGCTAAGCAGTGCATCCATTATCGCATGCTTTGAGATGGAATCAAATGCTTTTTCGTAGTCGATAAAAGCCAAGCACAGTGGCATGGTGTATTCGTTGTGCCTTTCTATGACCTGCTGTACAACCTGGATGTGATCCATTGTACTGAATCCACTTCTGAATCCTGCTTGTTCTCTTGGTTGTGCGTCATTCAGTTTTTTTAATATTCTTTTAGAAATTATCTTAGTGAAAACTTTGTACATCACTGATAGGAGGCTTATTGGACGGTAGTTCTTTAAATCTTCCTGTGCTCCTTTTTTATGTAAAAGGATCACTTCTGCATTTTTCCATAAGTCAGGTACTTTTTGTTCTTTGAGGCATTTTGAGTATAATTTTGCCAGTGTTCTATGTAACGCCCGACCACCAGCCTTTAGCATTTCGACAGTTACACTATCCTTCCCTGGAGCCTTGCCGTTCTTCATCAATTCTATAGCATTTGTTACTTCCTCCACTAGGATATCTGGTATTATATATTGTTCTTCCGTGGGTATTGCTGTCCCTGACTGGCTCTGATCTTCATATAACTGGGAATAAAACCTTCTGACAATCTCTAACATTTGGGTACGCGTCCTGCACACTGTGCCATCCTCACGCTTTAAAGCATATATTTGCGTTCTTTTGTTTCTCAGCTTCTGTTTAGCTTTGTTAATTCCTTTGTTTTCTTCCAGGGTTTTTTGCACTAGCTGCATATTGAATCGGCGCGTGTCCTCTCTGATACGTTTTCTTATAGTTTTGCAGAGCTCAGTGTACTCGACCCTGCCAAAAGGACTACCTGCATTTCTCATTGCTCGCCGTTTCTTCATTAAATCAATGGTCTCACTGGAGATTGTTGTTTGTTTGAGACATTTTTGCTCTGGTGCTATTGAAGCAGCCGTTTGAAGTACATTTTTGGCGATTTCTTCATATTGAACTGATATTTCCACCTCCTCTGGATCTTGTAACGCAGCAAACCGGTTTGACAAAGCAATATCAAAATCGCTTCCTCTCTCCAGCAGTTTTCCAGAATCCACCTTGCCCTTCTTTGATCTTACCATTTTTTCGCGCTCTTTTCGACAGTCAATCCGAACCCTTGCTCGTACAATTTGGTGGTCACTTCCAACATTAAAATTGTTAAGGACAGTACAATTGGTAAATATTGTTTTATCGTTGGTCATGATGTAGTCAATTTCGCTTGTGAGCCCAGATGGACTTTTCCATGTCCATTTTCTGCTGATATTTTTCTTATAGAATGAATTCATAATATATAGTTCTTGTCCTTCAGCAAAATCAACTAATCTGTCACCTCTATTGTCTCGCTCACCAGTTCCATATGGGTCAGTTGCATTTTCGTCTGTTCTTGTTGTTCCAATTCTGGCATTAAAATCACCCATCAGGATTTTGTAACTACATTTCTCCTTGTATAAAAGCTGGGCCACATCATCATAAAATTCCTCAATTTCCTCATCTTTATGGCTTATAGTTGGTGCATAAGCTTGGACGATTTGAAGCCTAAACTTTTTATTCAGCTGAATGACGCATTGGGCTAATCGGTCGGATGTACTTTAAAATTTTACCACACTGTCCTTCAGCTTTCGATTGATGAGGAATCCTATTCCGCCACATCGGCCATTTTCCGTACCTCGAGTGTAGAGTACGTGTCCAGTTGGTTCCAGTTTGATTAACTCTTCACCCTTCCTTCGTGTTTCACAGAGCCCAATAATATCCCAATGTATGTTGTCAAGTTCGATTAACAGTTCTAGCAATCGGGCCTCTGTTTTCATAGTCCGTATATTTAACGTTGCAATGTCAAAAGTCCAATGGCAGCCTGATCTAACCCGGTGATTCTTAGCACCCTCTGCCTTGGGGCAGGTCTTCCCGCTGCCGTAGGTAGTTGCCCCTTTGCCTCCGGGGAATGAGGGCCGTGTTTGAGGTTGTACTGTCATATTTGATCATACTGAAATACCATGTTGAAGGTATGGACCGTAATCTGCCACGCTGGTTGGCAGATTACGGATTAGAATGCGGGTTGGCAGATTTTGGATCATGTTAGTCTGAAGCCTCCGCTTTGACCTGTCCGCCAGGGGTGACCCTCCCAGGAGCATAGACTCCAGACGGCATAGCTCAATATATATATATATATATATATATATATATATATATATATATATATATATATATATATATATATATATATATATATATATATATATATATATATATATATATATATCATCATCATCATCATCATCATCAGCCCGTAGCGATCCACTGCAGGATGAAGGCCTCTTCAGCATGCTTCCAACCTTCACGGTCCTGGGCTTTCCTCTGCCACTCGGGTCCAATATACTTAACGATGTCATCAGTCCATCGTGCTTTCGGTCTTCTTCGCGGACGTTTGCGATCAAGCGGTATCCACTCCAGGATTGCCTTGGTCCATCTGTCGTCCCATCGCCTCGCTATATGGCCTGCCCATCTCCATTTCAACTGTTTTACTCTTCCAATGATGTCACAGACTTTTGTTTGTTCCCTGATCCATGCGCAGGACTTTCTGTCTCGTCTTGTAATGCCAAGCATACATCTTTCCATTCCCCTCTGTGCCACCCGAAGTTTTTGAATTGATTGCGATGTGAGTGTCCAGGTTTCACTTCCGTATGTCATAACGGGTAGAACGCACTGATCGAATACTTTTCTTTTCAGGCAAAGTGGGAGTCTGTTCTTAAACACTATGTTGAGCCTACCAAATGCCTGCCAGCCACATTTAACACGCCGTTCCACCTCCCGGGCGGTATTCCCCTCCATGGAAATCCTCTGCCCAAGATATACAAAGCTGTCCACAATCTCTAAATCCCTTCCTAAAACTGAAATTCTTCTGTCCTGAGCGAAGTTATTGAACATAACCTGACTCTTTTTCAGGTTTATTTTCAAGCCAAATGGTTCGCCAGCCCTTTGCAGTTCTTGTATGCGTCTTTGCAGCTCCTCTGGGTCTTGTGAAATGAGAATAATATCATCTGCAAATCTAAGATGGTTTAAGTTTGCACCATTGATCTTTACCCCATCCTGTTCCCAATCCAGTTTACGGAATACTTCTTCAAGGCCAGCCGAGAAAAGAATAGGCGATATTGCGTCACCCTGCCGTACACCTCGTTCTATATTAATTCCCACTTCAAGATCATCAAGGTGAATTGTGGCTGTAGCTCCATCATATATCGATTCTAATAGGTTTACATAGGCTCTCTCTACACCTTGGCTAAGCAGTGCATCCATTATCGCATGCTTTGAGATGGAATCAAATGCTTTTTCGTAGTCGATAAAAGCCAAGCACAGTGGCATGGTGTATTCGTTGTGCCTTTCTATGACCTGCTGTACAACCTGGATGTGATCCATTGTACTGAATCCACTTCTGAATCCTGCTTGATCTCTTGGTTGTGCGTCATTCAGTTTTTTTTAATATTCTTTTAGAAATTATCTTAGTGAAAACTTTGTACATCACTGATAGGAGGCTTATTGGACGGTAGTTCTTTAAATCTTCCTGTGCTCCTTTTTTATGTAAAAGGATCACTTCTGCATTTTTCCATAAGTCAGGTACTTTTTGTTCTTTGAGGCATTTTGAGTATAATTTTGCCAGTGTTTTATGTAACGTCCGACCACCAGCTTTTAGCATTTCGACAGTTACACTATCCTTTCCTGGAGCCTTGCCGTTCTTCATCAATGCTATAGCATTTGTTACTTCCTCCACTAGGATATCTGGTATTATATATTGTTCTTCCGTGGGTATTGCTGTCCCTGACTGGCTCTGATCTTCATATAACTGGGAATAAAACCTTCTGACAATCTCTAACATTTGGGTACGCGTCCTGCACACTGTGCCATCCTCACGCTTTAAAGCATATATTTGCGTTCTTTTGTTTCTCAGCTTCTGTTTAGCTTTGTTAATTCCTTTGTTTTCTTCCAGGGTTTTTTGCACTAGCTGCATATTGAATCGGCGCGTGTCCTCTCTGATACGTTTTCTTATAGTTTTGCAGAGCTCAGTGTACTCGACCCTGCCAAAAGGACTACCTGCATTTCTCATTGCTCGCCGTTTCTTCATTAAATCAATGGTCTCACTGGAGATTTTTGTTTGTTTGAGACATTTTTCTTCTGGTGCTATTGAAGCAGCCGTTTGAAGTACATTGTTGGCGATTTCTTCATATTGAACTGATATTTCCACCTCCTCTGGATCTTGTAACGCAGCAAACCGGTTTGACAAAGCAATCTCAAAATCGCTTCCTCTCTCCAGCAGTTTTCCAGAATCCACCTTGCCCTTCTTTGATCTTACCATTTTTTCGCGCTCTTTTCGACAGTCAATCCGAACCCTTGCTCGTACAATTCGGTGGTCACTTCCAACATTAAAATTGTTAAGGACAGTACAATTGGTAAATATTGTTTTATCGTTGGTCATGATGTAGTCAATTTCGCTTGTGAGCCCAGATGGACTTTTCCATGTCCATTTTCTGCTGATATTTTTCTTATAGAATGAATTCATAATATATAGTTCTTGTCCTTCAGCAAAATCAACTAATCTGTCACCTCTATTGTCTCGCTCACCAGTTCCATATGGGCCAGTTGCATTTTCGTCTGTTCTTGTTGTTCCAATTCTGGCATTAAAATCACCCATCAGGATTTTGTACCTACATTTCTCCTTGTATAAAAGCTGGGCCACATCATCATAAAATTCCTCAATTTCCTCATCTTTATGGCTTATAGTTGGTGCATAAGCTTGGAGGATTTGAAGCCTAAACTTTTTATTCAGCTGAATGACGCATTGGGCTAATCGGTCGGATGTACTTTCAAATTTTACCACACTGTCCTTCAGCTTTCGATTGATGAGGAATCCTATTCCGCCACATCGGCCATTTTCCGTACCTCGAGTGTAGAGTACGTGTCCAGTCGGTTCCAGTTTGATTAACTCTTCACCCTTCCTTCGTGTTTCACAGAGCCCAATAATATCCCAATGTATGTTGTCAAGCTCGATTAACAGTTCTTGCAATCGGGCCTCTGTTTTCATAGTCCGTATATTTAACGTTGCAATGTCAAAAGTCCAATGGCAGCCTGATCTAACCCGGTGATTCTTAGCACCCTCTGCCTTGGGGCAGGTCTTCCCGCTGCCGTAGGTAGTTGCCCCTTGGCCTCCGGGGAATGAGGGCCGTGTTTGAGGTTGTACTGTCATATTTCAACATACTGAAATACCATGTTGAAGGTATGGACCGTAATCTGCCACGCTGGTCCAATGCGGGTTGGCAGATTTTGGATCATGTTAGTCTGAGGCCTCCGCTTTGACCTGTCCGCCAGGGGTGACCCTCCCAGGAGCATAGACTCCAGACGGCATAGCTCAAAGCTTCATTGTCCTACTCAAACCCCTTTACCACGTCAAGGTCTGATCCACAAAGGGGAATAATATATATATATATATATATATATATAAATATATATATATATATATATATATATATATATATATATATATATATATATATATATATATATATATATATATATATATATATATATATTATATATATATATATATATATATATATATATATATATATATATATATATATATATATATATATATATATATATATATATATTATATATATATATATATATATATATATATATATATATATATATATATATATATATATAAATATATATAATATATATATATAATATATATATATATATATAAATATATATATATATTATATATATATATATATATATATATATATATATATATATATATATATATATATATATATATATTATATATATATATATATATATATATATATATATATATATATATATATATATATATATATATATATATATATATATATATATATATAAAAATAGTCCTGAATAATACCTCACAAAAGTGTACATATTATATAAAAAAAATATCCAAAAAATTAATATTTTGGTGGTTCATCTTCAGTATTTATGACCGTTTATGATATTTTGGGCATTGCCAGGATTAAATTTTTTGTGACGTATGGGGTGATATCAGCCCAAACAGATTCTAGAATATTTTTTAAAGATACCTTGTTTGATGTACCTTATTAAATGTCGTATATTCGCACTCTTCTATCATCTCGATTGGGTCTAAATCAGGTGACTGGGGTGATTAATAAAGTTGCTCACGAACATTATATAGGATCCATTCCTTGACAAGTGCCGCTGTGTGTTGACCGTTGTCTTGTTGAAATATTCATCAATTTACCAAGTCCCAACGTTCAATTGTGGGTTACAAATTATCACACAAAATTTGGAGGTACATGCGGTGATCCATATTACTCTCAATAAAAACTAGATTTCTCACCCCGTCCGCTGCAATTGAGTCGCACACCATTACACTACATCCACCTTGTTTGACAGCTTGTAACAAATTTTCCAGTTTTAACCCTTGGTTCGCTTTTTCCGTCAGATCCAAAAATGTTACATTTGCTATCATCAAAAATATCCTTGGCCACTCCTTACCTGGCAAATTCTAACCATTTTGGCTATTTTTCTTATATATAGGCGATTTTTCCTTGGTCTTGTACCATGAAATTCTTTTGATCTGAGGACCCTGCGTACCATTTTTGTACCGACATATTTTTCAGTTTCTTGTAAAACATAACAGGCCAATTTGAAGGCACTAGTTTTGGGTTGTATTTTTTTTTTTTTTTAAATTGAGCGGATATCACGTTCACCCAATTTTTTTTTGGACGATCACATTTGGGCTTATTCTGCACTGTACCACGTAAATTAAAGTTTTTTTTTATTATAGTGGGACTCGAAGCACGACTGTTTTAACAATTTCAATATAAGATTTTCCTTTACTTCATAATTTTACAATTAAATTTCTAATTTGAGCAGAAATTTGGTTTCTAACCATTGTTACAAAAATAATATACTCTAAAAAACCCAAATATTACAATTCCCTTGAGGTGGATGCCTAAAATGTACTAAAATATAATTTGCATTTATGATAAGAATACCAGAAACAGTAAATAATTTTTTACTTCTTCAAGTTGGTGTATTTCTTGCTACATGTTGCTACATGCTAATTTGCATGATTATGTAGACTTTTGTGACTGACTGTAATTGGAGAGTTAAGCGTTTAAAAATGATCAACCGCTACAGGTAGTATTGTTTTCCACATCTTGCTTCAAAGCACACCTGTATACTCCGGGATGAACACTGAGGCAGTCGAAAACCTTGCCTCGTGCTGAACACTCGTCTCCATACCAAAAAGACTGACAGCGACCTAATAGTCGACGCCGCAGACAGTCCAGCTTAAGTTATCCTACCATTAGAGGTATATTTATTAGTTGGCCAAGCCCAACACAGGCTTTTTTTTTAATTTTTTTTTGGAGCGTTTTACCATCCGACCGTTTTAAGGTCCAAACGTTTTAAAATCCGGACATTTTAAGATCTGGATGTTTTAGACTCCACACATTTTAGACCTCAGACATTTTAGATACGGGACATGTTAGTTACAAGACGTTTTGGATGTGGAGCATTTATGGTAACAAACGTTTTGGACTCCGTATATCAGTCACCGTCCATCTTAGGTACCGGACTTTCGATACCGGGAACAGCATCACAGAGAATAGACTTTATTTAATTATTATTTTCACTATTATTACCCATTTATTATTCAATCACTATTTGTTTACCATCATTTAGAGATTCAAGAACGCTAGATAAGAGCTCTTATACTTTAGTACTGTAAGTTTAACGTTGAACACTTTGATCCTTATTATGCCTAGTTAAGTAAGGTTGTTGTAAGCATCACAGTTAAATTTCTTTTTTTTGTGTTATAATTATTTGTTTTTTATATTTTATGTTTTTGTTTATCTCTGTAATTTTTGGCGCTCAACGTGGGGCATTAATGTGTGCAGTTTGTGTTTTTTAATAAAAAATAGTTCTGTACATAAAATGTGGCGCCCAACATGGGAAAAAACCGCATGTGCGGCCACTTGTATTAGTTTTGTTGACTCACAAATCACTCGGTTAAAAACCATGGCGGTTTAGCCGTAGTGCGGCCTCGGCCTTAAGTGCATTTTTGGCTATTCAGTTCGACAAGTCAACAAACCTGTCGAACTTGGCTCAATTTTTGCGTTTTGTCCGATATGAATGTGAGGGATCGATTAAAGAAAATATGCTATTTTGCAAATGAATAGCTGTTTATGCGAAGTGTCCCGAAGTGTGCTGTAATTGGCGAAGGACTCTTTAAATTTTTATTGATGCAACACAAAGCGAAAACTTGGACTTTAATAAATGCATTGCGGTATGTATTGATGATGCGATAACGATAACGGGGAAGAACAGTGGTGTGATAAGTGGTATGAGGAAAATTAAAAGATATTATACCACATATGGAATACACGTAGGGGAAGTCCAAGTATAGCGAATTGCCCAGGCAAAGCGAACACCCTTCACTATTTCAATAGCGCGTGCAAGCACACTTGTCGCATGCCATGATGTCCGTCCCCCACCCCTCAGTCGTAAACAAAGAGAGCTAGCGCAAGTTCACTCTTCGTTTGATAAAAAAAATAATAAAAATAAAAAAGTGAGTTTGTTACGATATTTCAAGGTACGTATTTTCATAATTACTCATGTACATGTGGTGTTACTGTTTTGACTTGTTTGTATCCCTAAGGTGGATGCTTTCTTTTGAAATACTGTAGGTTTTATTGAGATGTTGTTTCTGGATTTCGTTGTAGGTTAGGTTAAATTCAACAAGTACCTATTGGGCAAAGCAATCACCGGCAAAGTGGATACGGTATCTACTTTGTCCAGTAGTATCGTATTTACCCGGTAGGCATTTTGATTAATGGTTTTCATTTATATTGTTATAGATGGTTTAAAAATATAAAAAAAACAAATCAAGCCGAATGGAATGAGGATGTTATAATGCTTGCAATAGCAGATTGCAATGCTGGTATTAATGTGAAAACGACGGCAAGAAAATATGACCTACATTATGCTACTTTGTATAGGCATTGGAAAAAAAGTAATTCGACTGCTCAGTTTGGACGTTTTCGTAAAATTTTCAATGGTCAACCGGACAGAGATCTTGAAACGCATTTGCACAAGTTGGACAACATTTTTTATGGCTTAACTTGAGAAGAGTTTTTAAGCATTGGTTTACATTTGCGCAAAAAAAAACAGTGTCACATATCCACAAAGTTGGGACAAAAATGAAAAGGCTGGTGATAATTGGCTTTGAGGATTTATGAGCATAAATCCGCAAATCACTTTAAGAGTGCCAGAAGCAACGTCGATTGCTAGACTTAAAGGCTTCAACCGTCCGCAAGTGGCAAGATTGTACGAGCTGTTGAATAACCAAATGGAAAAACATTGTATTGATGGTACTAGGATCTACAATGTTGTCGAAGCTCTTTAGGAGACAACCTATCAAGATGTAGGGACTACAACAACAAACATTAATGTCAGACCTTGACATCAAGGCTCCAAAGTTCATCTGGACCAAGTAAAACTTTGGATAATATCCCGGATGATTCTTCGAGTGACGACAATGTCGAACCTATGAAATCCATGATTGTAACAGTTCAAGTTCACAAGCCAATGAGAGAAAGAGGTGTATTGCCATCAACAATTTCGGAACTACATGTAGAAGACCAAAAATCATTTGGACATAAAGACAGTACATCTATTGATCATGTGAATCCCGCAATTCAAAACGCAACGGTGGACCAACATAGTATTTTGTCTATGAAGATGGATTCTTTATCCGAAATAACTCATTCGACACCACCTTCAGTCATTAAACTCTGCACTCCTACTGTTCTAGAAATTTCTACTGGGCACGGGAATCTAGCGGTTCAGATGCACAGACAGAACAAACAAGTGCCTTGGACTCTATGATTCATTCCACGCTACCTTCAAAAATACCAAATGAAGACGATTTACTCAAATATAATACCAATGACATAATACTACAACCATCTGCTCCTCCACCTGTGTCTTATTTGAGTCCAAGAAAAATAAGACCCCTCCCAATTCCTCATGTTCTCATGGGGACTCGCAAAAGTAAAAATCAGAAGTCTGGGGTGCTTACCAGCACATCTATAATGGAAGAACAAAAAGCTAAATATATTAAGGCAAACACCAAAGTTCTGAAAAAATTGAAGGACCAAAGATAAAACGACTAAAAATACTAAAGTTAAAAAATCTAAAGAAAATTTTGAAAACTACATATGCTATTTTTGTTGAGAAAATTACATAGAAATCAATAGCCAGTTAATGATTGGATCCAGTGCAATTCCTGTAAACAGTGGAGTAACGAAAAATGCACGGCTTATGAAGAGGAAGGCGTATTTCTTTGTGACAGCTGCACTGATAACTGAGTACTTATATTCATCATTAACTTGATCCTTCTTATGTTAATTTCGGTAAATGTTCTTTAATTAACCGTGTGTTCACTTTGCCCTATGGTTCTATCCACTTTACCCAATGGGTTGGGCAAAGCGGATAGTGGTACCAATTGCAATAATATTAATAATTTTTAGTAAAATGTTGATGTTACTTAATTTTTGTTGATTATATGAAAAACTTTAATACATACTGATTCATACTCAGCTATTATTTTATTTCTCTGTCTATTAATTTCCTTGCCATAGGTCGTCAAAGCTTAATGTGTCCGCTTTGCCCGGACTTCCCCTACTGCTTTATTTACCGAAATGCGCTTGCTAGAAAAAGATGCCAGATAATTTACAGAAGCCGTAAAAATTATTAATTTTATTAAAAGCCGACAATTCCCGACAAGATGCTTTCCACATTGTGCGAAGAAATGGGTGCCAAATACGATTGCTTTTTCATACCGAAGTCAGGTAGTTGCGGCGAGGAAAAATTCTAACGAAGCTTTGTGCATTACGAGATGAATTGAAAACCTTTTTTAGAAAACATTTAACTAATTACAGACAAAGTCTGAAATACTGTTATTGATCGAGTGTTGGAGAGCATGAAAACACATTTACGCGAATTGAAAATTTAGTTACTGGAATATTTTCCAGATAGCAACGATGATTTGTCGAAAACATGGGTTTTCAATCCGTTTGATGAAAATGTTGCAGTTGTTGAATTACCTCTACAACCAGAATTTTTAACTCAAGATTTAGATAAGTTTTGGTTTGCATGACGATGTGAATACGGAAGCCTAGTAGCGGAAACTTTGAAAATATTGATCCCCTACGCTAATTCTTACTTATGCGAAAAAACTTCTCGTCTATGGTGACTTACTAAAAACTAAATATAGAAATTGTCTTTTATCACTGGAAAACAATTTGCTTATAATACCTGTGTTTAAACAAAAATAAAAACTTTTAAGTGAAAAACAAAATCAACCGTTGCATTAAATTATTATTTCAAACAACTTTGGTTATTACTTTATTTAATGTTATTTTATTATGTTGCTATTATCTGGTAATATTTAACTTTCTAACACTTGTTTTTAAATTAAAAATACTTAAAATAAAGAAAATAAAAAAATATATATCATAAAAAACCATGGGATATATGTTTCGCACCCACATTGTCCAAAACTCTGATGCGATGAGTAGGACAATAGCGGATATATCATTCGATCTTTGTCGTGAGCATACGCGTTGTCAAAGGCGTTATTGTAATGAGTGGGACACTAGCGAACATAATTTTCTATCTTCGTCGTAAGCAGTGGTGTAGGGTGTAAATAAAATTCAACAAATGATTGAATGATTGAATGAATTTCTACCTGAAAATTAAAGGTAAAAATAAATTTGAAAAGCTATTTTTCATTATTTAAAATACGGAATCAAACAATATAAAAAAACTATTTTTAACGCTATTAAGTCATTATAATTAACAATTTAAAAATGTAAATTGTTATAACTTTTTTAATAACAATTTAAAAAATATATATATTTCTCTGAGAAGAAAGCTTATATTTTTAAGAGTAGATTAAAAAAAAAGGTTTAAATCCATTCATTTTTCTGCTAGTTATAATTTTTTAAAATTTTTGTTTCATCCCTTAACTGACAGACTCCCTAAAAAGTTATAAAACCATTTTTATATAAAATTTTATGCTCTATAACTTTTATGTGAAACTTTTTTCCTAACTCTTATAGTTCTTGAATTATTTTGAAAAAACAATTTGTTAATTTTTTTCCAACCCTCGCCGGGGGTTGGTAACAAATTTACTTGTATGCATAGCTATAGAATGCCTCAAACAAACTTATATCAAAAAGTCAGCCTTTTATGGTGGATGACCGTTGTGATATATTAATTTAATTTTTAACTTTTTATCAATATACATTTTATTAACCCATTTATTTAAAACATTATTTATTTCAATTTGTATATTATTAGTAAAGTCATGTGTTTCTTTTTTATAAGTTGTAGAATCATTAAGTAAATGTATCATTTTTGTAGTGGAAAAAGAAGAATATAACCAATTCTTCTTTTTCCACTACAACTTGCTTTTATCGGCTAAAAGTATATATAGTGAGGGGTGTTGTGACAAAAAAAGATTTAGCTTCTTGTAAATAATATTTATAAATGCAATTTGTTTTGTTGGAGTTTAATAGTTTATTTTTCCAATTGTTTAGAATGTTGGCAATTTTATTTTTGATTGTTTCTTTTTCATTTATGTCTAGTTTTTCCATACCTGCTTCTATATTTGTTATTACTTGTACAATTTATTTTGGTTTAATTTTTGCTTTATATGAAAATATTGGACCAAGTGATAGGATATATTTTATATGATCAGGTATATCTATGTTAGTTAAGTGTGTTATCCAATTTTGATTAATTATGTATTGTTCTTTAGTTATTCGTTTATACCATAAATTTCAGAAATGATAGAGATAATTTAAGTTGTGTATATAATAACATTATTAAATAATAAATTTTCATATTTTTTTATTTTTGCATCTAATACCATTTCACATAACAAATCCAAAACAGTTAGGTTATAATTAAAAACAAAAATTTAGTCAGTCAAATATATGTCATTTAGAAATTATAAAAAAATGGTAGGTTTTAGAAAATAGAAAATGCCAAAGGAGATTTTGGCGAAACGTCGTGACTCTTCACAGAATCAACAGATCGACACTCCGAATGATTTAGAAAACATACATATATATATATATATATATATATATATATATATATATATATATATATATATATATATATATATATATATATATATATATATATCATCATATCATCATCATCATCATCATCAGCCCGTATCGATCCACTGCAGGATGAAGGCCTCTTCAGCATGCTTCCAACCTTCACGGTCCTAGGCTTTCCTCTGCCACTCGGGTCCAATATACTTAACGATGTCATCAGTTCATCGTGCTTTCGGTCTTCTTCGCGGACGTTTGCGATCAAGCGGTATCCGCTCCAGGATTGCCTTGGTCCATCTGTCGTCCCATCGCCTCGCTATATGGCCTGCCCATCTCCATTTCAACTGTTTTACTCTTCCAATGATGTCACAGACTTTTGTTTGTTCCCTGATCCATGCGCAGGACTTTCTGTCTCGTCTTGTAATGCCAAGCATACATCTTTCCATTCCCCTCTGTGCCACCCGAAGTTTTTGAATTGATTGCGATGTGAGTGTCCAGGTTTCACTTCCGTATGTCATAACGGGTAGAACGCACTGATCGAATACTTTTCTTTTCAGGCAAAGTGGGAGTCTGCTCTTAAACACTATGTTGAGCCTACCAAATGCCTGCCAGCCACATTTAACACGCCGTTCCACCTCCCGGGCGGTATTCCCCTCCATGGAAATCCTCTGCCCAAGATATACAAAGCTGTCCACAATCTCTAAATCCCTTCCTAAAACTGAAATTCTTCTGTCCTGAGCGAAGTTATTGAACATAACCTGACTCTTTTTCAGGTTTATTTTCAAGCCAAATGGTTCGCCAGCCCTTTGCAGTTCTTGTATGCGTCTTTGCAGCTCCTCTGGGTCTTGTGAAATGAGAATAATATCATCTGCAAATCTAAGATGGTTTAAGTTTGCACCATTGATCTTTACCCCATCCTGTTCCCAATCCAGTTTACGGAATACTTCTTCAAGGCCAGCCGAGAAAATAATAGGCGATATTGCGTCACCCTGCCGTACACCTCGTTCTATATTAATTCCCACTTCAAGATCATCAAGGTGAATTGTGGCTGTAGCTCCATCATATATCGATTCTAATAGGTTTACATAGGCTCTCTCTACACCTTGGCTAAGCAGTGCATCCATTATCGCATGCTATATATATATATATATATATATATATATATATATATATATATATATATATATATATATATATATATATATATATATATATATATATATATAGATCATCATCATCATCATCAACCCGTATCAATCCACTGCAGGATAAAGGCCTCTTCAGCATGCTACCAACTCTGGCGGTCCTGAACTCTTCTCTGCCATTCGGGTCCAATATACTTAATAATGTCATCAGTCCATCGTGTTTTCGGTCTTCTCTGTGGACGTTTGCGATCAAGCGGTATCCAGTCCATCTCCATCTTGCATTTTTAAGGCATTTGGCATTTGGTATTTGAAGAGTCCAACCAGTTGGACTCTTCAGTCGAAGCGGACAACACTTGAAAATGCCAAATGCGATTTTGGCGAAACGTCGTGACTCTTCACAGCATCAACGGATCGACATCCGGAATGATTTAGAAACATTATCTACCATCCGTGAAAATATTAGATGTAATATATATATAGTTTTGGCTTAGTAGTTTATGTATTTTGTTAATATGAGGCAATGGCGGAGAACAACGGGATTTAAAACGGCATTCTTGACGTGACTATAACCTAACTGGAAAATACCAATTAAGGGAAATCATAAAAAATGTCAAAGTATAAAATCCTGCCTAAACAGAAGTTTAGGAACCTAATTACCCAAAATTGTTTATGAGGGCACCGCCTAAACAGAACTTTAGGAACCTAATAGCCCAACATTGTTTTGTGGCAAACTTGTCTAAACAGAAGTGTAGAGACCTAATTGCTCAAAATTGTTACTGGAGATTCTGCCTAAGTATAAGTTTAGGGACCTAATTGAGTAAAATTGTTATTGGGATCTTGCCTAAACAGAAAGTTAGGGATCTAATTGTCTGAGTTCATACCTTTCATTTGGTAAGCAATATCTTATTTCAAAGGGACCTTGAAATTTTGGTTTTAATATCTTTCTACACGCTTATTGATCTAGTTTATGGCCTAGTCTATTATTGGTCTATGGCCATTTTATCGCCAACAGCGTACGGCATTGCCTTTACTTACTTATTATATATGTTGTTTATTGCTTGTTCGGTGATTTTCTGTGAACGTCTATTTACTTTTTCTCGTGTCACTTCAGTATCAATGACCTCATCGAGAGATATGAAGTCAGCTAACAGCAGATTAAAAGTCAATTTTCGCGAAACATCAAACCGATGAAATATAGCCTGTAACTTATTGACGGTAACGTTAAAATCATCTTCGATGCCAGGAAGCTCTCATGTCCAATGTTTCTCATCTTTATTGGTGAGGATAGCTCGCATAACATTAAACAGGGGCTCATCACACTTCCGACTTGCCCATTACTATGTTGAATTCCTGTTGCAATTATGTTTAGTTTGACAGATCGCTTCGCCAAAAACTCCTCAAATTTTTTAGACTGTAAGGCTGTTGCTCTGTCTCTTATTACGTGTTTTGGGGTACATAATATGCACAAGATACTACACTCTGTATTTTTTTTTAATAGGGCGAAATTGTATAATTTTAGTAAAGGCGTAAATAATTACAAGTATTTGTATACATTTATTAGATTTAACAAGCCGTCCAGCGTGATCAATATGCCACGTATCCAATTTTGTTGATGGTTTAAGTTTTTGCTGACACGTATCATTCTTTTTACTACTGGAGGATTTCCCTAAAACTCAAGTTCTGCGGTTTGAAATATTTACGTACTGTTTGGTAATATAGGGCCAAATCAAGTCTTCTTGTAATTATAATAATATTTTATCAGCTACGATATGAGATGACTCATCATGGTACAATTTCATAACACGAAGGCGCGCTGATATGGGAACTAAACAATTATCAAGTCCATCATTTGGATTTCGTAAAACCACTAAATCGTCCTTCAATGTATATCCAGGTTTACTATATCTTGTCTTGTCTTGATTAACACGTGTTTTAATGGAAGATTACAGCTAACATGGGCCATTTTGGAATCTGGTGTGTATTCAATCAATATACACGAGAGCGACACGAGGATGTACTTCTTTCTTTAGGGCTGTTGAATGTACATAATTATAATCTGAATAGATGGTAAATTGTATACCACAGAGGCAAGCACGAAAAATATTGCGTAGTTTCCACGATGGCTAAAGTCTCTAGATTATATGAGTGATATCGCGACTCACGGTCTGTAGTACGCCTACTGTAATATGTAACGGGATGTAAAATTTTATCAGCAAACTTGCATCTGTATGCAATTCTGTTTGTAAGACCGGATTAAAAATGTTTAATATAGGATACTCCCCGTAATCTTTTCCAAGTCCAAACAAATTTTAGATTAAAAACACACTTACCTAAGAGTTGATTTAAAATCATCACTTACTTGTTTGTCCAGTTCGTTGTCCATCTGGACAAATCCAAATAATTTTCACCAAATGTGCGTATAGAAAATATGCGGGCAATAGCAAGAGGGTCATGTATAATATCTATGCCGTTCGCACTTACTTCTATTTAGACTTCTGGTCGCTTCAACACATCCAGACCTATGAGAGCATCAATGTCTTTTCCGGGTATGGATCCAGTCAAAACCCGCCTATTTGCTGAATTTTTAGGTTTAAAGTTTTGATGGTTTTTACGTAGTATTGAAACGTCTGCACCTGGGTCCACTAAGTTCTTACTTCATAAGTTCTTATCATTACCGAAGAAACTGTATTGTCATTTGTAAGTGTAGTCAACAGAATTGACCGAGTAAAAGGAGTGTTTGGTGTTAGTTCGACTCGTTTCGGTACTCCCTGTTTACAGTAACAAACTGCATCACCTGGCTTTTAACAATGAGTACACTTTTTTAAACTCTTCGGATTTTTCTAGTCAGGTTCTGAAGTACTTAATTTCACTGCAGAATGGCGGGGGCGAATTTTAAATCGAGGTCGATATTAAATCGTTGTTTACAATTTAATTGTTTATGTCCATAATGGGGACACTTCGGTACTTTCCTTGAAAACCGTGATGTTCGTTACGAAAATGATGCCTTAGTTTTAGAGATGGATCATGTATACGTACTAAGTCACTAATGCTATACGCATCACAAGCAAGTAGAAGCTTTAACAAGTCGGCTTTAGACTCGGGAGCTTGTGTATAAATTCTGTTTTCAACTTCTTGAATATCGTATGTAACAAAGCTCAGCATAATGGTCAAAGGAAAATTTGGATAAAATGGCTGAATGCATGCAAGTTTGGCCTTTCCGTATCTAAGCCACGCACTTGAGCAGAATGTCAACGCACTTGAGCAGTGTCAGTGTACTCAGAGAATGCCACTTCGAAATCAGGACGAAACGAGGCCAAATCACTTAAATTTTCAGTGTTTACAAAAAGGAACAGCTCTTCCTCGAAGAGCATCGCCAGCCTTCAATACTATCAAAATATTCGATATTCCTCTCAGTTCGTGTTGATTCCTTGTGATATTACCCTTCCATTCGACATGGTGAATGGAGTATCGTCAGGGTCGAAACTTACCCAACTTACCGAAAACTGAGTTGCCTGGGCATTGCATTATTGGTAAAATTTGCATCATTTGTTTCTGGGAATGCGCATTACTTTTTTGCTATATATTCCACATCATCAGTATTTTATTGTTCATCGAAAGCTCGTATCATTTACCACTATCTCCGTTTCGCTGTCTCTACCGTCAATTGAGTTTATTTTACAAATTTCACGGTCAGCCATTTTTATTTTAAACTATAAAGTCATTGTTTTCAGTAATTTCAGGTTCTTTCTCCGTGTCCACCCGTGTGTCCCAGCCAAATGGAATAAATTCGTAAATAAATAAATGGGGGCGTGTTCGAAAAAACGCTCGAACACGTCGATTGGTATTTTTAGATGGGCATTTTTTTCAACAATTTTTTTTTATACAGGGTGTGTCATGTAACAGTGGCCAATACCAAATTTCTTATTTTAAATACAACACCCTGTATATTATTTAATTTTTGGATTCTTCAGGAAATTCTAGACATATTTCATGTAAAATATCCTAGACTTATCTTCAACTGTTTCGGAAATATTAAGTGTTTTCAGATTTATTGCAAAAATTAACTGATTTTTTTGTTTTTTTTTTTTGAAAATTATTTGATTACAGAAATTCGCTACAACACACAATAGAAAGATGGTATTGGCCTCTGTTACATGACACACCTTGTATAAAAGGTTTTTGTTGGAAAAAATGCGCAACTACACTTTTTTTTAACACTGTAAACAAAATTGTGGAAATTTCAAGACTATTTAGTTTTTGTATAATTTTTTTATTTAAAACATTTAATGGAACAAATGCTCGAATTGTGAACCCTGGACGTCCTGGCAACACCCCAACCTCAAGTAAAACTGATTCCTGACATTATTTAATGTTTCTGGCGTAATTGACCTAATGCTATCGGTAATGCGTCCTCTTAAATCATTCAGATCTTGTGGCTTGGTTTTGTATACGACGCTTTTGAGATATCCCCATAAAAAAAATCCAACGGAGTGAGGTCCGGGGACCTTGGTGGCCATTCTAGTGGTCCTCTCCTCCCAATCCATCGATTTGGAAACACATTATCGAGGTACTGCCGCACATTAATTTGATAATGGGGGGCTGCTCCATCTTGTTGGAACCAAATTGTGTCGGCTGGCAATTGAGGATTTCTTCTATTAGGGTACAAATTTATAAGATTTGGAATGAACTGATTTTGGAGAAAGTCTAAGTAATTTACCCCATTTAAATTTTGATCGAAAAATATTGGAACAATTATTTGATCTCCTATGATACCTGCTCAGACATTAATCTTTTCAGGTCTTTGTGTGTGAATTTCCCGCATCCAGTGAGGATTTTCTCTCGACCAATAACGACAGTTCTGGCGATTGACATGCCCATGAAGAGTAAAAGTAGATTCATCAGAAAATAAAACGTTTTCCACTCGCAGAAGGTTGTTGTCTATTTTGTGCATCATTTGTTCGCAAACCTCCATTCTCCTGTCGAAGTCGTCTTCACTAAGCTCTTGAGTAGGCTGTAGCTTATACGGATGCTTTTTATTCTCTTTCAATATTCTGGCAACCAAAGAGCGACCAACATTGTTTTCCAAGGCAACTTATCGAGTTGAGGTATACGGATTGTCTTGGAATGCAAGCATTACATCCAATTTTTTGTTATCGGTCAATGACACTGCTTCTTTCTTAATTTGTCTCACGTGTCCCAGTTCTCTAAATTGTTTTTCAACTTTACTTACTGTACCTTGGGATATGGGTGTGGTAAGTCAGGATATTTTTTCCTAAAGAGACGAATAACTTCGGCTTGAGTTCGTGTCCTATCTCCATAACCTATCATCATTAAGATAGTTATTTTATGACTCTCTGATAAATACACCATGTTTAAATCAAATGACTCACACACCAAAGAAAACTTATTTAAAAGGCACGTTGATTTTTTTGATGTTTCACACAACAAATACCTACCTTTGAAAACCTGATTTTTTATCTTTGCCTATTTGCTGATAATGTTCGAAGAATTACTTAATATTTCCGAAACAGTTGAAGATAAGTCTAGAATATTTTACATGAAATATGTCTAGAATTTCCTGAAGAATCCAAAAATTAAATAATATACAGGGTGTTGTATTTAAAATAAGAAAGATGGTATTGGCCACTGTTACATGACACACCCTGTATAAACAGTTTTTGTTGAAAAAATGCGCATCCAAAAATACCAATCGACGTGTTCAAGCCTTTTTTCGAACACGCCCCCATTTATTTATTAACGAATTTATTCTATTTGACTGGGACACACGGTATATATATATATATATATATATATATATATATATGTATATATATATATATATATATATATATATATATATATATATATATTATACATCGAATATTTTCACATTTTCACGAATTGTAGATAATGATCTCAAATCATTCCGGGTATCGATCCGTTCTTTCTTACTATATCTATTGACTCACTATAACCAAGCCTCGCAAACACAGATTTTCTACCATATGTGGGTGAACTCTCCGAACACAGCCTAAAGAACACATATTTTTTCTTCAATCAGCAGATCTACCGACAGTTAGAGTCAACCCGTTATAGTCAACCTATTCATAACAGATTTCGAAATAAAAGTATTAGCCAACGCTCCCTTAAAACCTAAACCTTTGATATGGTACGTAGATAATATTTTTATAATGTGCCAATAAACTTCTGGACAAATTTTTTACACAATTGACCGAAATCCACCCAGAATGCAGTTCACCCTGGAAGTCAAACAGAATAGGAAAGTACCGTTTTTGGATCACCTCATCGCAAGCCAACTTTATGGATTACTCGAATATACAGTGTATAGAAAGCCAACTCACGTCGATGGATTACTTAAAGCCCAGTCCCATCATAATCCGTCTCAAATCCAAGCAATAATGAACATCTTCATTTCCAGATACTTCTGATTGATACTATCAGATATGCAAAGTGAGTAACTACAGAAAATATTAACAACTCTTTGACAAAATGGATATTTAGAAAACTGCATTAGGATTCCATCATCACCATTCCATCATTTCCATTCCATCATTTCCATTCACCGCTAAAAAACTTAAACACAAGGAAAAGTAGAAAATCAATAACCAAATGCACCAAAAGCCCTGCTACCTTAAAAGGAATCACGGGTCTAATCAACGGGATCAACGGGACAAATACATGGATCTTTGCTAGAATACAGGAACATCAAAACAACTTCAAAAACAAACAAATCACTTCCGCTCTATTCCAGTACCATCCACAAATAGGACATAAAATTAATTTTGAAAGAGCTAAAGAAATAGCAAACATTGAAAACTATAAGATCCAAAAAATCATAGAAGTCCTTGAAACAGAAGAAAGGAGAAAGATAAATACGCGAAATGATACTCGCAGCATCCTAAAAGTATGGAAATCACTTATGTAGAAAGAACAAACACTGTACAAACACATGATCATCATCATCATTCAGCCATGGTCGATCCATTGCAGGACGAAGGCCTCTCCAGCATGCTTCCAACTCGCGCGGTTCTTAGCTCTTCTCTGCCATTCGGGCCCAATATACTTGATGATGTCATCCGTTCATCGTGTTTTCGTGGACCTTTATGATCAAGCGGTATCCATCCTAGGATTGCTGTGGTCCATCTGTCGTTACATCGCCCGGCTATTCGGCCTGTCCACCTCCATTTCAATGCCTTAGTCCTTCCGATGATATCACATTCGTTTGTTCTCTGATCCATGTACAGGTTTTTCTATCCCGCTTTGTAGTGCCAAGCATACATCTTTCCATTCCTCTCTATGCTACCCGAAGTTTTTGAACTGATTGTGATGTGAGACTGGATGTTTTATATTTTTTCTCCTTTATTTGGGGTTTTCGCCACTGTCTAAAACTCAAAAAATATCAAAAATACCTGTTCTTATTTAAAGAAAGAATCACTGGGTAAAAACAAAAAACCAAACGGAGACAAATTTCTCAGTGATTCTTTTTTGTAATAAATTTGCCTAACGAACAAAATTTTAAAGATATAAAAATGTTATAAAAAATTTACAAACTTTTAACGTTAACGTTTCGGAGGGTAATCTCCCCCCGTTTTCAAAACTGAACTAAAAAATAAATTATATTAATTTGTTTTATATACAGTAACGAGTGAAAGTAAATATATTTTTTTGTATCTCAACGATACTTACATTGACAACAATGGATTTTCATTCATGATGAGATATCTTTAAAATTTTGTTCGTTAGGCAAATTTATTACAAAAAAGAATCACTGAGAAATTTGTCTCCGTTTGGTTTTTTGTTTTTACCCAGTGATTCTTTCTTTAAATAAGAACAAGTATTTTTGATATTTTTTGAGTTTTAGACAGTGGCGAAAAACCCAAATAAAGGAGAAAAAATATATGAACACGCCACAATCATTCAGACATTACTGGATGTTTTACTTCCGTATGTGAAAACAGTCATCACGCACTGATCTAGAACTTGTCTCTTCAGACAATGTGGGAGTTTGTTCTTAAATACTGTATTGAGCCTGTCAAATGCCTGCCAACCACACTTAACACGCTGTTCCACTTTGTATCAGCCTCCACTGAAATCCATTGCCCATGATATATGCAGTGGTTCACAACCTCTAAATCGCTTCCTAAAATAGAAATTTTTCTGTTGTCGGCAAATTTGTTGAACATAACCTGACTCTTTTCCAGGTTTATATTTAAATCAAATGGTTCTTGTATGTATTCGTCTGGACTTTGTGACAGTAGCTCATTTGGACCTATCATCAACAAATCTAAGATGGCTAAGCATGCACCATTTATTTTAATCCGTCCTTTTCCCAATGCACATTACGGAATACCTTTTCAAGGCAGACTTAGAAAAAAACAGGCGACATTGAGTCACCCTGCAGTGCACCCCGTTCTACATTGATTTTAACTTCAAGATTATCCATGTGAACTGTCGCTCTAACTTCATCATACATGGATCTCAGTAGGTTCACATAGGCTCTGTCATCCCCTAGTTAAGAAATGCATCCATTATGGCTTTCTTTGATATAGAGCCAAATGCCTTTTCATATTCAATGAAAGCCAAGTACAATTGCATGGTATATTCATTGTGCCTTTTAATGGTCTGTTGGACAATCTGGATATGATCCATTGTACTGAATCCTGTTTGCTCTCTTGGTTATGCGTCATTCAGCGTTCTTAATATTCTTTTATATATTATCTTGGTGAAAACTTTGTACATTATTGATGATGCTTATTGGGTGGTAGTTTTGAAGAAGAATCATTTCAGCATATTTCCATTGGTTGGGTATTTTTTGTTCTTAGATGCATTTTGAGTACAATTTTGCGAGAATTTTATGTAAAATTCGACCAAAAATTTTTAACATTTCAACCATTACACTATCCTCTCCTGCAGCCTTTCCATTCTCCATCGCTTCTATGGTTGCTATGTGTTCCATATGAGATTGTGGAACCCAGTGGTTGGGTGTACGTGATACTCAGTTACTGTTGTCTCATTGGATGCTATCCAAATAAATCTAACATTGCATATATACGCCATCCCACAGGAAGTCGGCGAGAGTATATGCTATTGACTGTGGATAGGGTCTTCCTATTCTTAACGGGAGAGCATATATCGGTACCCTGACGAGTCTAACATCAAGAGGCGAAATATGTGTCCTCCAATTGCAGGGATGGGTGGGGCTCGTTCCCTGTCAAGCACTTAACAAAATGTTCATTTCGGCGGAGACGCAGGTTGCTATCTATTCCACATGAGATTGTGGAATCTAGCGGTTGGGTGTCCGTGACACTCAGCTATTCTTGTCTCATTGGACGCTGTCCAAAGTAATCTAACATTGTATATATATATATATATATATATATATATATATATATATATATATATATATATATATAGCGCCCCATCTAAAGTCCCTTCCTCTCTCTTTAACTTCTAAACCGAAAAACAAAAAAGTTGGCATACATAAATAAAAGCGTAAAACAAATTTTTGTCAATTGGCAGTGATATAATTGTCAAAGATCATTTTGTCATTTTGATAATTATTTTTAAATGTCAACACTGCGCTAGAATACCTCATTTCAAAGCTGTTTCAAATATCTATACAAATTTCGTTTTTATTTTGACATCTGTCATTTGATTTTTGAAAAAATCGATTAAATTTAATATTCATCTCATCATCTCATCAATTTTTTAAACAGAGTCTTCTTATAAAATATAAATATTAACTTTTTCCTGATAGGAATCGCACAAAGAGTCAGACAAGATGTGTATATTCGAAGTTATTTTAAGCTTACATTTAGAAATAAAACACTAATTTCATGGAAAACAATAAGTTCTATTGTAAATGTAAATGTAAAGATTTAAATAAATGCTCAAAATGAGTACCTCCTTCTCACTTGTAGTACAGCATCCTGTTATAAAACTCCTCTCTTACCCGTTCAAATGTTGCCGCAGAAATTAGCCTACATTGTTCCATAATTCTCTGCTTCAAAATATTTATGTTATCGGGTTGCGTAACGTATACCTTAGATTTTAAGTACCCCCATAAAAAAAAGATTTGGAGATCGAGCAGGCCATCGTTCCCGTCGTCCAATCTATCTATTGGGATACTGTTCATTCAGATAAATTCTTACTGGGCCATAACAATGTGGAGGAGCTACATTTCCTGTTGTTTCCTGTTGAAAAGTTAGTGCCTGATCTCAAAATTTATAAGGACTTTCCTTTAGAATCACTAAAATTAGCAGTTCAATAGAATCGTGAAATAGGTCCTCTGCAGGTCCAACTCTATGATTTCCCAAGATTCCTGCTCACCCGTTGATTTTTCCTGGAAATTGTGTATGGTTTCCACGAAAATAATGATGATTCGAGTCACTTTACTAACTTACATTCCGAGTACTCACATTGGCATTCAGATAAAAGGGGATTCATCGCCGAAACAAATTGTTTTTGAATATTCAGGTTCTTGAGCTATTCTTCCAGATATCACTTCACAAAATTCAAGTCTGCGATGGAAATTATCTTCTGTGAGGTGGCGAGTCATTTGTAGTTTGTAGAGGTGATTTTTTTTTAAAACCCTTTGCATAGACAATTGCATTTTGAGATGTAGATTCTATAAGATTCACGACTGTTTCAGCAACAATATCTATTTGTTGCTTGTGTGAAATTCTTGGGCGACCGGTTCTTTTTGTATCATGAATACTGCCCGTTGTCTGAAACTTCTGCAATAGCTGTCGCAAGTACACTCTAGAGACAGGGCGATCAGCATATCTCTTACTGAATATTCTTTCAGCTGCATGTAGATTTGTTCCAGCATCGCCAGTAATTAGAATAGCATTAACTTTCGCATTTCTTCTAAAGTGCGTGCCATTTTACTTGAATGTGGCAAAACTAAAGCAAATTTCTAAATGTAAATACAAAAGAAATTTCTATATTCAAAAACGGTGAATTTTTGTGCGACTTCTCTTAGAAAAAACACTAATATTTATCTTTTCAGCGAGACCGGGTTTGAAAAGTTTGATGACACGTTAATATTAAATTTAATCGATTTTTTAAAAATCAAACAATATATGTCAAAATAAAAACAACTTTTGAGTGGATATCTGAAATGGCTTTGAAATGGGGTATTACTAGCGCACTGTTGCCTTTAAAACTAATTATCAATATAAGGGATGGTCGAGTATTATGATACTTCTTTGCCAAGACGTCTCGTAATTTTTTCGTTACAGTGTGTAGTGGATTTGCGAATGCCAGTGAGTTTCTCGATGTGCCTGACCAATACAAAATGATCATTTCAAAGAATTGAAGAAACTATTTAGAGATTTTCTAAATTTATTTTTCTCAATTTATGAAAAAACGGAATGTTATTATATTTTTTCAACAGACGCTCAAAAGACACATGTTGAACACGGTGAAAAATTTTTCATTTTTCAAAAGCGAAAACATGAAAGAGAAGATGATAAAACCGTAAATAAAATATATCATTGTTTAATAATAAATAAGTATGCTCTCTACCTATGCAAATATTTAAGGAGCTATAGCGGAGCAATTGATTTGTTGATGATTTTACGTGCCGTTCACGATTTTAGGTGCCGTAAGTGGTACAGAAAATTTCGTAAAAAAACAATTTTAATCTTAGCGATGCACTACGTTCTGGATGACCGGCTGAGGCTGATGACAACGAAATTTTCGCCCCAGTTAAAAGTGAACAGTATAGAACAACTCGAGATATCAAAAAAATTCTTGGAATCAACCAGGTGTCAAGGTGATTACATCAACGTGGAATGATTAACAGGGCTAAGGATTAGGTAGGGGGGGTCACAATCTATACGATTTTCTATTGAAGTTCAACAAAATCGATTCATTTTTAAAGCGGTTGGTCACACATGATGAAAAATGGTTTGTGTATAATAATATTAAGCATTGAAGATTATGGTATAAGCGCTAAGATGCCCCTTCAACGAATATAAAAGTCACTTTACACATGATGAAGGTTATATTGTGCATTTGGTGGGAGTGGAAATAAATCGTTTAGTTTGATCTGTTACTTAAAACCCAGACAATTTGAAAAAGAACTGTTCACAATAAATCATTTAGTTTGATTTGTTACTTAAAACACAGACAATTAATTTGAAAAAGAACTGTTCACAACTAGCTGGATGAGCAATCGACCAAAAACGGAATAAATTAGCCAATAGAAAGGTCTTTAAGTTCCAACCAAATAATGTTACCTGTCTTTGAACGCCGGACACAAACTTTTATAGCTTGACTGGAGTGTTTTACCCGTACACCGTACTCACCCAACATTACGCAGTCTGACTACCTTTTATTTAGATCGCTTCAAAATAGCTTAGATGGTAAAAACTTTGCTTCATTGGAATAGTTGAAAAATCATTTGGATCAGTTCTTAAGCCAGAAAGCTTCGAACTTCTAGGAACGCGAGATTATACGGTCATCAGAGAGATGGTTAGACGAAAGGAAGGTCATCGATCAGAACGACACATACTCTATTGTTTAAATGTAATTTTTAGTAATACCATTTTTCTCAAAAAAATGTGACGAAATTTTGCATCAATTCAAGACGATTATTTTTTATATTTACTTCTATTTTAAATTTGCTCCGAATATTCATAATCAAGAACTTTCTAGTATTTTACTTCTTATTTTTACTTACCCTTCACATCTTCATATATTTACTTACCCCTATAAATGTTCCTATATTTATGGGCGTCCACCGTCCCAATGTAAAGTAAAATGGATTTTGAAGGCGTTTTATTGTAAATAAAATGATTTTTCTCAATTTTATGGTATACTCAATCCAATTCAATTCATTTACTGCTAATTCGATAGCCATAATCTGGAATTATTATTAAAGCGATATTAAGATGACCTATAAGCACGCATGTTTTTATGAACAATAAATGTAAGGTGAAAGAGCCTAAATTGGTTCAAGGATAAAATGACCCAAAAAAGTTTACTGAATGACAAATCAATTTTGGAGATTAATTTCAAGCAGGTCGATTTATTACGATTGAATTTGAAGTCCTACCCGCGCTTATTAAATAAAAATGTTACGAACATTTTCACAACTGAATAAAAGTAATATTTTCATATATTCCAATATATAATATTTCCAAAGCATACACAATGTAATCTATATTTTTGAAGGAAATCTAAAGAAGGAACTGCATTCAATTGTAATTTGTTGGTACCCAAAAAAAGGATAAAGATGCTACTTGAGAAAATAATGACCCGCACTTTGGTTAGGTTGACCCTGGAAAGGGAAAGATAAGGCCTGGGAAAAAAAAGAAAAATAAAAAACCAATCGGATTGAGAGTGTGAAGATGCAGTTGAGATTGTAGTGAGATAACACGGAGCAGAGATGTAGTTCAGATTGTACCCAGAGAAGAATAAGAGCAAGGAATAAAAGCAAAAAGTGGTTAAATCAAGTGGTTAAGAAAGCGGTTAAGTGAAATACTATACGTGCTGTTGGTGATACTATACGTGCTGTTGGTGAAATTTTACAAAATTAAAAACAAACACTACGTTGATACTGCTTGTAAAAAAATGAAGTTAAAACAAGTGAAACAGAACAACATTAACTTGCCGATAATGTTACTTCTTGATTATACCAGCACATAACAAGGACCAAAAACCAACATATTCCTACTGCGGAACATAAATAAAAATATTCTACTAAAGTATCCACCTAAAAACAATTATTCTTAAATCTGGAATTAATAATAATCATCTGGAGTTAATGTTTTCTAATTTAATACTACTACTTTTTTACATAAAAATAAAAATGAGAATTATAATTGAAATTTCTGAACAAAAATCAGTTGAATAAGAATGAAGAAGAAATATTTATTTTCTAAGTTGCACTGTGTATCGTATTTTTCTAAATTGTTTCTAGATGTACCTAAAAGTAATGTTTTTTCCTAAATAAAAATAAAATGTTATTTTTTAATATCCTTTATTCTTAATCAATAATATAATTACCGCCCCTCTCATCAATAACTCCTTGCTTTATATAATGGACAGTTGTTAATAATATAGTTCCAGATTTGGGGAAAGAGGGCGGCGAACTCTTTTTTGGAATTTTTGAATCGATCGGATGATGAGTTAAAGGGAAAAATCAGGCTGATTTAAAAAAAAGGGGGATCCTATCATATATACAAGGGATCTTCTACCACATCAAAATATAATGCACCGAAAACTCAATACAAACTCTGTACAGGCCAAAATAAGGAAAACTCGCAAATACTATGAAAGCACAAATAGTAATATTTTCATTGTTGTGAGGATTAATTTTCTTGTAAAATTTTATGTAATTCATTATTTAATGATAAAGAGAGTTGAAATAAAAGTAAGTATTATTACATTTACCATAATAAAATCGAATAAAAATTACTTTTAGAGTTATATTGTTATAACAATTGAATAATATTCAATTGGTATAACATTTTTAAAGAAATATTACAAAATCTATATCATATTTTTTTTATTTTTTCACCGATTTGTTAATTAAATAAATGTTCACGAAAACTATTACACGAAATCAGGCAAGAAACGGGGGTTGTTCGAAAAGCCTTTGAGGAAATTACACAACGGATATACAAAAAAATAGACTCGACTTTAAAGTATTTTTTCCAATCGTCAGAAATGAACACCGACTGAAGATGCTGATATTATAAACATCTCAATATAAAGGGTCTACCATTAGGGATGATGGAACTTTGATAGCTCATGGCAGCCATATCTGTTTATCGATTTTTGACATGTCTTGTCAGTTGTTTTCCAAAAAGCTTGCAATTAAATCATGGTTCGTTTCACGTTAGAAGAACATTTGGAAATTGTCCAGTTTTGTTAGGTAAATTCGCGGTCCCACGTGATACATGAAAGTCCTTTGCATCCGCAAAAGATTAGAGTTTTATGTGGATTTTGGCATGGAGAAGTCATCAGTCCTTATTTCTTTATAAATAAGGAAGGAGCCACCATGGCCATCAATACTGAGCACAACAAGGCATTACTGGAAGATCTTTGTCCCGGAATTTGATGAAATCGATACGGATGACCTTTATTTTCAATAGGATGACGTACCACCGCATATTTCTCGAGTAAATATGGGCTTAGTACGAGCCTGTCCGGCAACTCGTTAATTCACGAAATGGCCCCATCGTTTGATCACCGAGATAATGCGATTCGACTCCTTTAGATTATTTTCTCTTGGGAAAAGTGAAAACACAGTTTTATAGCAAGCAATAAGCCAGAGACTACTGGCGACTTGAAAACTAACATTCGTCAAGTCATAGTCGCCATACGTCGAATGTGCGCCAGGGTCATCGAAAATTGGCGCGAGCGAACCAGTGACTGCAAAAATAGCCGTGGTGGTCATTTGGCTGAAATATTCAAATCATAAATTACATGTCTGAATCTCTCAAATAAAGCCATTGGAACCGATTTCGAGCGAAATATATGTTTTATTTAATTTTGAAGTTCTCTCATTCTTATCGGTAGACCCTTTACAATGTCCAATATAGTTTACGGATGTTTTGGACATGGAAAAGTTCTAGCGATTACATTTACTTCCCAAAACCTGAATAAATGGCGTTGAGAAAAGTTACTTTTAATGTTGAGGTGGAAACTGAAACATCTGCTTATTTTGCAGTGTCGGATAAATCGCATTTTACAGAGAGTATCAAAAAGTTAAACGTCGTTGGTCTAAGTATATTAAATTATCAGGTGATATTGAAAAATAAATTAAATTCACAAACATTTTATGTTTTTTTCTTTTTTTTATCAGGCCGAGAACTTTTCGAACGGTACTTGTACTACACATTTTATCACAAAACTAAGTATTTTCAAAATTTAATAGCAAATTCACTTACCTGTGCAACCCGATACATCAGTCCGCAACAGGCCGCGGAACAAAAAAATATTTGTATCAACATAGGATATGTTGACAGGTTATTCACCATTTTTGAACATCTGGAAATAGATATACGAAGAGAGTTTACGAATTATCATTCTTAACATAAATGGAAATAGATGTTTGAAACAGTTGTGTTTTTTAATATAATTTTCTTCAAAGCGATCAGCGAACTCTTTTAAATGGCTGCTACGCGAGCAAAATGGCATCCACGAAGTGGTTTTTTCAATCGAGGGAACAGTCACACAAACATTTATTATTGTGTTGTACGATGGTCTGTTATCGTAATACAGAAACCATGAATTAATATCTAATGAAAAGACATGAATATAATGTCTATGCTTACTCGGCGGTTACGCAGTAAAAGACCTTTGATTTTGGTAATTTTTTTTATATTGGTGGACAAGGAAGGTCACCCTGAACGAGGTTCATCTTCAACTTCGAGTCCAGTCTAAGCCTTCAGAGAGTACACATTTCTCTGACTGCAATCCTAAGGTGTGGTAAACGTTTACTGTTCCAACGTAATGATCCAAAAGTTAAGATTAACTGCCGAAGAGAACGTGAAAGAATGGTAAGGTCAATAAAGGGCAAAGTGGATTCTGAGAAACTGCTGGAGAGAGGCACCGATTTTGAGATTGCTTTGTCAAACCGCTTTGATGTGTTACAAGATTCGGAGGAGATAGAAATATCAGTTCAATATGAAGAAATCATTAACAATCTGCTTCAAACGGCTGCTTCAATAGCACCAGAAGAAAAATGTCTCAAACAGACAAAAACCTCCAGTGAGGCCATTGATTTAATGAAGAAACGACGGACAATAAGAAATTCAGGTAGTCCTTTTGGCAGGGTCGGGTACACTGAGCTCTGCAAAACTATAAGAAAACGTATTAGAAAGGACATGCGCCGATTCAACATGCAGCTAGTACAAAAAACCCTGGAAGAAAACAAAGGAATTAACAAGGCTAAACAAAAGGTGAGAAACAAAAGAACTCAAATTTATAGCATGAGGATGACACAGTGTGCAGGACGCGTAGGCAAATGTTAGAGGTTGTCAGAAAATTTTATTCACAAATATAATATAATTATATGGAGATCAAAACCAATCAAAGACAACAATACCCATGGAAATGCCAGTTATTCTAGTGAAGGAAGTAACAAATGCTATAGAATCGATGAATAACGGCAAGGCTCCAGAAAAGGACAGTATAACTGTCGAAATGCTAAAAGCTAGTGGTCGGACATAAAACACTGGCAAAATTATACTCAAAATGCCTCAAAGAACAAAAAGTACCTGACTTATGGAAAAATGCAGAAGTAATCCTTTTACATAAGAAAGGGGCTCATGAAGATTTAAAGAACTACCTCCAATAAGAATATGAAGAAAACTGAATGACGCACAACCAAGAGAACAAGCAGGATTCAGAGGTGGATTCACTACAATGGATCGCATCCAGGTTATATAGTAGGCCATAGAAAGGCACAACGAATACACCATGCCACTCTGCTTGTCTTTATCGACTACGAAAAGACATTTGACTCCATCTCAAAGCATGCCATAATGGATGCACTGCTTAGCCAGGGGGTAGACAAAGCATATGCAAACCTACTAGGATCGATATATGATGGAGCTACAGCGACAATTCACCTTGATGATCTTGAAGCGATAATTAATGTAGAACGAAGTGTAAGGCAGGGTGACGCAATATCGCCTATTCTTTTCTCGGCTTGTCTTGATGAAATATTCCGGAAATTGGATTGGGAACAGGATGGCGTAAAGATCAATGGTTCAAACTTAAACCATCTTAGATTTGCAGATGATATCGTTCTTCTTTCACAAGACCCAGAGGAGCTGCAAAGACGCATTACAAGAACTACAAAGGGCTCGTGAACCATTAGCCTTAAAAATAAACTTGAAAAAGAGTCAGGTTATGTTCAATAAATTCGCTGAGGACAGAAGAATTTCAATTTTTGGAAAGGATTTGGAGATTGTGGACCACTTTGTATATTTTGGGCAAAATATTTCAATGAAGGGGGATGCTGCCCGGGAGGTGGAACGGTGTGTTAAGTGTGGCTGGCAAGCATTATTTAAGCAGGCAGTGTTTAAGAGCAGATTCCCACTTTGTTTGAAAAGAAAAGAAGGAGATGAATTAATCACATTAAATCATCTCCTGATGATGCTAACATGGTTAGCAAAACGTGCGTCGAGCAGTTCAAAAAAGTGTTTTGGTGTTTAGTAGTAAATCTCTTCAAGTTTATAATTTTCTATCTTCGTCGTAAGCAGTGGTGTAGGATGTAAATAAAATTCAACAAATGATTGAATGAATGAATAAATATCTACCTGAAAATTAAAGGTAAAAATAAATTTCAAAAGCTATTTTTCATTATTTAAAATAAGGAATCAAACAATATAAAAAAACAGTTTTTTAACGCTATTAAGTCATTAAAATTAACAATGTAAAAATTTAAATTGTTATAACTTTTTTAATAACAATTTAAAAAAATATATATTTCTCTGAGAAGAAAGTTTATATTTTTTAGAGTTGATTCAAAAGAAAAAAATTTTAAATTCATTCATTTTTCTGCTAGTTATGATTTTTTAAAATTTTTGTTTCATCCCTTAAATGACAGGCTCTCTAACTCTGTTAAGCTCGATAATAGTAGAAAAAGTTATAAGACCATTTTTATGTAGAATTATATTCTCTATAACTTTTATTTGAAACTTTTTTCCTAGCTCTTATAGTTCTTATATGATTTTGAAAAAACACTTTGTTAATTTTTTTTCCAACCCTCGCCGGGGGTTGGAAACACATTTACTTATATGCATAGTTATAGAATACCTCAAACAAACTTATATCAAAAAGTCAGCTTTTTATCTCAAAATTTTGATTTAAATGCTTTGTTAATTTATTAAAATTAATTAATGCTTTGTTAACTGGACTACTAATAATGGCCCAACTAACGTCCGCTTTTCCTGATAATGTCCGTTAAACCGGACTCCCTTAAAATAATTTCATTGAATGCCAACTCCGTACGTGACAAGAAGGGGGAACTTACTTACGTACTTTCGGCACATAATATCGATGTCACCATTTTTAAAACCCTCCATCCGTTTCAGCGTCCCGAATTATAAAATATGTCGGGACGACAGAATCAACGGCGGAGGTGGCGGTACGTTGTCTTTTATTCCGTGTATCAGCGACTTGTGGAACATATGGATCCAGCTGATTATACTAAACTGTTTCGTACCGACGCCGCTATTATCCTTGGCGGCGAATTTAACACACACAATGAACGCTGGGGTTGCCAATCCACGAATACTCGTGGTAGCACCCTAAGCATGTTGTGCAATTCGCGCGTGTGACTCATCGCCTTTCCTGATGAGGCTACCCATTTTGCCAGTAACCATCCACATTTGGGATCGGTTATTGACTTTTTCATTTTGAAGAATTCCTCCAGAGCGATTGCCACGTCGGTCCTGTACGAGCTCGACTCTGACCATCTGCCTGTTCTTCTTGAACTCGGAGACGGCCGACTCTTCGGTGCTCCGTTTAAGATGACTTTAATGACTTTATTAGTCACTAAATGACTTTATTAGTCACTAATTGGAACACTTTCCAAACCCTTCTCCGCTCCACGGAGCCAATCCCCACGATTGCTACCCCAGAGCAGCTTGATCTTGCTGTCCGACTGACAGAGGATATCCAAGAGGCTTTCAGCCTTGCCACGACACAACAGACGGTCGACCAGCTCCAGCGAACTTCCGACTTCTTCGTCCGATTCCAACGGATCTAAAAGACCTTCTCCGGGCGAAAAATCGCCTAAGGAAAGGAAAAGGAAAGGAAAGCCAAATTAATTTTCGATCTCGTCCTCGAGAAAACCTCGGGCAAATCAAGTGACCAGAGAAGCCAAAGAGTCAGAAGCCAAAGCTGGCAGAGTCTTTTAGATTCCAGATGACCAGTCTGGGGCTGACCGAGGCGCAAACGGAAGAACAGGCAGTCACCCGTTCGGCTGACAAACATGCCTGAACTTCTTATCTGTAGGATTACTTCGTTTCTCCAAAGTCAGTAGTGGCTATCATTCGTAGTTTTGCCATTAATAAAGCTCTTGGCTACGACGGCATCACCGTTCGTCAGCCCCGGAAGCTGCAATGTAAGCAAATCTCAGAAATCACAAATATCACGAATTCCATTTTGCGTTTACAATATTTCCCCGCTTCATGCGAGCATGCTAATTTATCAGTAATTCCGAAGAAGAGAGATGCAAATCCCTCTTCTGATTTTAGGCCCATCACCCCTCTAAATAATCGAGAGATTATATATAATCTAAGATAGCCGAAAAGGGTATTCTTTTCGCTTTAAATGACTTTACCGACAGCAAAGGTATCATACTTGACGAGCAATTCGGGCTCCGAAAGGGACATTCGTCCCTGCAGCAATGCGCTAAGCTTGCGGGCGAAATTCACTAGGCTTTTCGATTAACAAAGTGCTTTGGCGCTGTGTTTCTCGATATTTCCAAAGCCTTTGAGAACGTATGGCACCGTGGTCTTATTTATAAGACCATGGAACAAGGTTTTCCTAAAGACCCTACCATACTCATCCGCTCTTTCCTGACTTGCAGATCCTTTCAGGTAAAGATAAATTCGTCCCTATCAACGAGAAAACACATAGAGTCGGGTATCCCGCAAAGTTCTCCCCTGTCCCTGGCTTTGTACAATTTCTACATAGCCAAAATTCCCTGCTGTAGTGACGGTAGTTCTGCATTTTTTGCAGACGACACTGCCTATTTGTCACGTCACGTTCCATATTGGCTATTCATAACCGATTTCATAAGCAACTTAATGTTGTGATTCTCTGGCTTAAATTCTGGCACCTGCAGGTCAATCCTAAAAAGACCCAGGTGATTATTTTCACCAGAAAGCGCACTAAGTGCGCGGCCAAACTGCAAGTTGACCAAGTCCCCATTCCGTGGTTGCAAAAAGCAACCTACCTAGGCTTATATTTTGACAGCTTACTTTAAGCAAGGGGTACAGTGTCTTCAACTTCGTGTACCCTTTGATTTCCAGGCCAAGCAAGCCAAACCCTTGCATCAAAGTAAATATCTATACCACCTTAATTAGATCTGTATATTTATACTGTCTAATGGGGTATTTTCGCTTCTTGACACCATATTCGGTATACAGATAATTGAGTGTAATTGAGAAACCGGAAGTCCTCACGGTTTCCAAAAAAGTTTATTTGGTTTCTCAAAAGCTTACGAGAAGATTGTTCTAAAAGTTTCTCTAAGCGATAACCCGCTCATCTGGAAAATTCCGGAAAATGAAGCTGGATTTCTCGTGTAAATTGAGCCAAAAACCCCCAAAAATCCCTCATACGGGCGGAAATCAGAAGGGAATCGAGTTTTCGATTCCTAGTTAGCGTAAGCCCGCTTGGACTATAAAGAAATAATGCTTAAGCCCAGCGCAGCTGGATGGCGGACGATCGGTCGGACCGCCATTCGGCGAAACACACAGCTTTTTCCGATGGAGTAAAAATCTTAAAACATAGAAATCTAGCTTTCTTGCTCTTTTTTCTTTCTTACTAACCTGAAGAATTTCACCAGGACTTCTAGAAAATGAATGACTATCCTTTTTGTCTTTCTATAACTTTAGTGATAGCCGGAATCTTAAATTCCGACATATCAATGGGTCAGCTAGAGACCCCCAGAATACAAAAAGTGCCCATCTCAGGGTCGTAATCTCATTATAAACTAGTAAGAGCCTCCGGGCTAACTAAAAAACTTGGCTGAAGAAGTCGAAGTCGAAGTCCTATTCCCTTCGTTCTCTGCTTAAGCTAGTTCTCCTTTCCATCAACTCTGTTTAAAAAAAAGAGAAGCAAGTATTAACTGTATTTTTAAATACACATAGTACGACTAGACGAATTATGTCTCGTTCGATTACTAGGAGGAAAAATTCATCCACATCTTAAAATCTGTTTAATTCTTTTAACTCAGCAGTTAAATTCCTTAGTAGTTAAATTCCATATACTTTAACCTGGTTTTTAAGTTAGCTCTCGGGCTCCTACTTATTTTATCTGAGATTGTACCCCGAAATAGGGCTGAATTTTCTATGGTTTGGGATCTGTTGTTGACCCAAGAAGTTGCCGCAAATTTTCGGCGTTTATGGTTTATTGGGGGACTTTTTCTCAATTGAAGTTCAAATGAACTTCATGGAAGTCAATTTTGATGACTTTTGTCACATCGGAAAATGGAGACGGGTTTGCCAAAAGCCGGTCGAGACGATCGGTCCGGTTGACCCGAAATTAGCCTGGCAGGGTTTTGACAGTCAGCAAAGTAGAGGGCGGTTTACGTAAGCTAATAATCGAAGAGCGATTATTTTCTGCTTGCTGCCCGGAACAGATTTTTCGAAATATTCCGGATGAGGGGATTTTCGCTAGCAAAGTTTGTAATACAAACTTCACGTTTGCAGTGGAATAAAATTGGGAGACTAACGGAACACCAGTCTCGCGAAGAATTAGGTTACTCCGAACAAACCAAGGAGCGTTAGTTCCAAACTCAGGATTTTGTTCTGGAATACTTGGAGTTTGCTCGCCGCAGTGTGTGAAAGAAAGCTATAATAAATTCAGGCAAAACTCACATAGTGGAAATGGAACTTGAGCGATCCAGAATGACGATCACTGGTTTGTCCAAGACTCACTGGAGAGGGTTTGGTCACTTCACTACAAAAAATGGTAGCACAAATCTTAAATCACTTGGAATCTCATAGAGGTCTATGCTCCAGCAAGTTAATCAACTGAAGACAAAGTAGATACACTTTATGAAAATCTTGAATAAACCATATGTACAATTCCAAGTCGATAAATTATTATTATACTTGAAGATATGAACGCAGAGGCAGGTGAAATATTGTCTATATCAGGAACATTGCTGAGGAAAGGATATACGGAATGAAAAAGAGAACTGATCAAAGCAAATGCCTTATAAATGTATGCATAGAACAACAGTTGGTAATCGCAAACACTTAATTTCATCATCATATTCATCATCATATTCATCGTCTGTGCACATGGCAGTCCCCCGACTGCAACTACACAAATGAAATTATAATATGAATAAATTATATTTCGTTAAAGTCTAGATGACGATCGTTATAGTTTACACAATACAGAATACTAAAGTCTTTTCTGGAGCTGAATGTGGATGTAACCACCGATTACTCTATTCTAGATTTTATTTAAAATTGAAAGTACCACCTAAAAGATCTATTCACAATAAACTAGTTCAGCATCCTCATGAATTTCAAGAAAATATTTGCAAAAATCTGGTACTCATTCTACAGTTTAATAATATAATATCTTCCGAGTCTTGACATAGGACACGAAGTATTATTACTGAGTCCATAGAAGAAACAAATACAAGGACTTTAGAAACACCAACATTGGATGACTCGTGCAATTTTTGATTTAATCGAAAAAAGACCCTTACTCAGAAAAATAGGTACATGGCTAAGAGATTCGACACAGAAAACTTGTCGAGAACTCAAATGTCAATCAGTCAAATGCACCACATACATGGATAATACAAAAAGCACAAGACGAAAAAATAACATATATCGAGGACATTTTCTTCAAATGAAAATATTGCAGCAAACTCTTGCAAGATGCATATAATTCCAACATACTTCATTTGGAAACACGTAAATCTAATATATTAGAAATCGGAATCAAAAATGCTATACGCAGTCTAAAAAACGATAGAACCCCAGGCTTGGATGAGTCGCCGCAGATCTAATTAATGCAATGGAAGAAGTAGGAGTAGATATATATTATAATATCTGCAAGTGTGGAACTCCGGACTGCGGGCTCAAGATTGGTCTATCTCAGCATTTATGCCTATACACAAAAAAGGGTCTAAATAGCCATTCAATATCTTCTATCACATTATCAACGAACGCTCAAAATCTTATTTATTATGGCATATTCTCTTATAGTAGGTTGGGTTCGATGATAATCCGAAGGCGTTGAGCAGCCTAAAATGAGAAAAATGATGACATATTCTGCAGGAAATGGGAGTATCAGATTACCTGGCTTAATTTGTTATCTATACGAAAAAATCGAGTAGTGGTGAAAATAGAAGATCGAAAATGGATGCACCCTGTCGCCAATTTTATTCAACATTCATGATGAATATATCATGCGTTGAGATGGATGGTGTTTGTCTTGGCGGCATAAAAATAACTAACTTAAGATATGCCATTTACTTGTATGACTTGTGTGACTACACTTCTTCCGAGGTCGGCTGAGGAACTGGCTATAATTATAAAACTCCTTATAAAAAAAATGTTGTTCTTCTAAAATTTATTTTTCTTCAAAATACATCTATTTCGCATCAATAAACCGCCGGACATGTTCAACCAATGATAGCATAGACTTTTTATGTTGTTTTTCGAAATCGCCTCAATAATCCTCATCACAGGTTCTTGGACTTGTGTAACACTATCATAAAACGTTCGTTTCATGGCTAATTTGAGTTTTAGCAACAGGAAATAGTCGCACGGAGATAAATTAGGCGAATACGGAGGATCTTGAAGCCCACATATTTATTTTTTAGCCGGAAATACCTAAGCTAACCAACTTCCTGGCGGTCGATAACACACAGATAGTATTTATCAGTGACATTCTGATTCTGTGGAAATAATTCCTAAAGTATAATACTTCTATAGTTATAAAAACAAATTAACATTGTCTTCTCTCGTTACTTTAAAAAACGCAATTTTTTTGATTTCGGAGAGCCTGAGGATTTATCTGTTTGAAGATCGTACTTGAAGCATCCAGTTTCATAACTAGTTACAATCGGTTCCAAAAATGTGCAGTTCCGTGTGTCTGTTTTAATAAGGTCTTGCATGTTCAATGCGAATAATTTATTGGTCCTCATTTAAGGCGCGAGGAACAAATTGCGCACAAACTTTTTGTTTGTCCTTTTTTCTTTTATCAACATTTCGTAAATCATGTCTTTGGTCGTATTTAATTCCACCGCTACACTTCACATAGTAGGCGATCACATCAGAAACTGGTTCCACTAACTCATCGTGATTTTTATTTTTTTGGGCTTTGGGTCCGCTTTCAAAGCATCACGACCGTCTTAGATACGCTTGTATGGCTCGAATACACGTTTGCAGGATAAGCAGTCATCACCATAAAACCTTTTTTCATCAATTCAAATGTTTCTGTAAAAGTTTTACCGAGCTAGAAACCAAATTTAATATTAGGCTTTTTGTTCCATCGTGTTTTTATGAAGAGGTGACAAAAGGTCTTGTCACTTAAGGCGCTTGACTTGAAAATTCGTTGATTCTCGTTTTATTCAGCTTTTATATTATATATTGTTTCAATAGATGGCGCTAGTAGTTTTCTTTAAATTTCAAAAGTTCCCTTATTTTTCCAGCATACATGTTCGTAGATCATTTCGGGTATAGATGCGTTCGTTCTGTGAAGATCATTTGGCAATACTAAGTGTTGTCCGCTTCGAGTGAAGGGTTCCACTGATGTGCACTGACCGTTGCTCTTCCTTTATAGGTCGGCGACTGCGCAGATTGTATAGGGGTACTTTGGGGATATCAGTGGCGCCTTTAATTTAAATTTGATTTATTGCAGTACACTCTCTCGGATTAAATATGATACATTAACCTTAGTTTTTTTCACAAAATTTTCGATTATATATATTCAGATAATTTTGCAAAATAATGTCGTACGATCTTAATTACAAGATTTTGTTTTTCCAAATGATTACGCGACTATGAAATTCTAAATGCAGTTGTTAAGCGAGCTACGTGGTAGGCGATACCGTCTTGCTGGAACCACATTTGTTCAAAGTTTATATTGTCTAGTTGAGGTTAAATAAAAATTGTAAGAATGTTGCGTTATGATTGCCATTCACAGTTACTGCATTTTCACCATAGAGTAACTCGTTTGGAATGTATTTAGTGAGTATTCGCTAAAAACTCTTCTTAAAATGTTTAATTGTTGTACACGATGCCGAGTCGATGTTCTCGGATTTGCTACAACATTGTCACTATTTTAATATTTCGATAGGACTTTGCCCCACATTTATATGTTTGCGAAGCCTTCAATGTAAGCCCAAATGTAATAGCGAATTTAATTTAGTGTCATGTTTTACGGTTGGCAACACTAATATTTTGACAGTTATAACCTATACTTCTTCCGATTAGAAACTATATATAGATTATGGAACGTTATATGAAATTCGGGAAAAATTTTGCGGAAAGATGGAATTTTTGATGGTATATCAAAAAAGTGTATCAAATACGTTAACTGTTCGAGGATTAATTAAAAAAATTGATAAAACTGGATCGGAAATTGATTCTTCAAAAATGAAATGAAACATGAAATAAATGACTAAAAAAATATATGTTATTTTGAAATAATACCTTAAGAGATCTATGCAACAAAAACTGAATTCCGATAGGTCGATATATACAAAGCGAAAATAGATGTTGCCATTGTTAGGAAAATTTATCTTATTTTTATATCTTTTTTCCGTGAAAATGGCTACCTTTTGGATAAATATTTTAAGGAGACTCTTTGTTTAAAAAATGTGAAGAATTCTTTGTTAACTTTACCAAAGTACTTTTCGTTACACCTTGTATATAGTATAGTCGCTGATGAAAATGCGAAAATAATATTCATGAATGTATAACGTACTGTATATTGTAAAATTGCTGGTGATAGTTATAAAGTGGGAAGGCAAAAGGTTTAGCATTTTTCTTGATAATATAATATTGCTTGTCGTTCTTGGTAAAGTTCCTCTAAATCCGAGAAGCAGGAACTTATGGTTTGTTGACGATAACGTTTAGAATTGAAATTTGATTATGTTATTGATCATACACGGTAGCATTTAACGACCATGGTAGGTGCCTAATAAGCAGGAAGAAAATCGGCAGCGGTTGGAGTTAAACATCCATACTGGTGTAAACGTTTGTGATTTGTGTCTGTGATCATTGCGTTTTTTCGAAACTAGGTTAGTTTACAAAATGTACAGGGTCTGGCAGAGAGGTATGGAGTTTTTGAAATGACTGTTACGCGCGGCAGTGTCGAGCGAATGTTTTCAGGATGGCTGATATCTACTCGTTCCGGGATGTCATCTCAAATGCCATTGAGTACCATGAAGTGGGTGAACAAATTTCAAACAATCGGATTGTTAGGACCTGGGACTGCACGGTGAGGAGATCCTGTAGTACGAACCCCGGAAAACATTGAAAGGGTGCGACAAGCGGTGGAAACCAGCCCTCACCGTTCAGTGGTGCGTCACGTTCGCGCTCCTAGAATACAGGTCAGACAGGTCAGTTCGCAGACTCTTACACTTGCACCTTCATTTCCATCCATATAAAATGATGGTTGTCCATAAATTGCAACAAAATAACTTTGCAAAACGGCGTAAGTTTCAAGAAAGGATGTTGGAATTGCTGGACGACAACATCGTTTTGTTCATGAGTGACGAGACCCATTTTCATTTATCGAGGATGGTAAACAAACAGAACTTTCGATACTGGGCACCCGAAAAACCCCCAGAACTACATGATCAACCTCTGGACTCCGAGAGATTAACTGTGTGGTGTGGCGTATCTTGAACTTGCATTATTGGACCGAATTTTTTTTCGTGAAAACGGGACGAACAGTGTCTGTTAACACAGATCGCTATCTCGCCCTGTTGTGTGATTATTTTCTGCTATAACTAAGAAGACGACGCATTAACCTCAATACACTTTGGTTCCAACAAGATGGGGCGACTTGCCATATGTCAAGAACAATAATGGCCTTTTTAAGGGAATATTTCCCTGAGCGCCTTATTTCGTTGCATGGGAATGTGAACTGGCCACCTCGGTCACCAGACTTTTCAGCTTGTGACTATTTATTATGGGGCTACTTAAAATCCAAAGCTTACATACACAAACCGTGAACTCTGGAAGCTCTTTCCGAAACCATAATGCAAGAAATTAAAAGGATTCCTCGTGCCATGTTCGAAAGGAGTATGGACGATTTTGCTACCCGTCTACAAAAATGTCTCGATAAAAATGGACGCCACCTAACTGACTTTTCCTAACCTAACTTTTCGCACCTGACTGTGTTATGTATACTTAATGGCAATATATCACTAATATATAAAAACAATACATTTTGATGTTCGTTTAAAAATAAAAATGTGCCAATTTTTTTCAAAAACACCATACCTCCCTGCCGAACCCTATATATAAACAATGTCGAGAGACCAAACTTAGGAAATTATAAGTCACTATGAGTACACAATGAAGTACATTTGTATTTTCTAGTAAAGTCATATTTTGTATATCAAATACTTACTTGTAGATTTCTTGTAATTCGCTAATGCATTTTATAATACGTATTTCCTTTAATTTGTTCATATCCTCATAACTCATTTCTTCATCGATATTTTTGTCTACATAAGAAAATGCGCTTGATATAATATCGGCTTGAAGTTTCAGATTCATTACGAATGATATCTCAAGTATATAAATACCTTTGGAAAATGGATAATTAATTACGGCAATTTAAAATGTGTCACAACATTAACGCAGGATTTAATTTAAAAAATATATTCTTGCAGTTTCATTAGGGGCTGTTTATGATTCATGGAAGATCTGGAAAGCCAAAGCCTCTGGCAAGGTTAATAATTATTAGAGTTAATTTACGAAAGTGGGAATTTTCATTCAAGAAATCGTCAATCCTAACTACAGAAATCAGACTATTATAAAGAGAGCTAGTCTAGCTTTACATTTTATTTTGATGATTACCTGTCAGAAGGAACCAAAGAGATTCGTTGTCATCACTTAAGTCGAGTAAAAAGATTAGCAGAACACAAAAATTAAGAAAGCAAAGAAAGTTCGAAAAATCTTTTAATGCGAGTATTAAAAGAACTTAAATACGTTTAGGTAATAAACAATTTAATAATGAGATGAAAGAGTTAAAGAAAACAAGATAGAATTAAAAGAAGAAGAATTGAAGAAAAAGAATACTTAGAAAAAGAGAATAAAAAGAACGATGTAACAAAATAGACACCTTGATCAAAAAATGCTTAAAAAAAGCGTGGAGGGATTTTTTAAATATCACCTGAAAGAACATGTAAAAAACAGAACATGAAAAAGCAGTTAAACTAGGAAAGACAAAATGCCTGGTAAAAATGGTTCACAGAGAGGTAAAAGACAAAGTGGTGAAAAACAAATTAAGACTTATCAAGGAAGAAAAATATTCGTTAACGACGACCTGACTACATTCGAAAGGCAGATTCAGTAGGAAATAGAAGATAAATATAAAGAACTAAAAAGTGAAGGAAAAAAAGTCTAAAAGAGGATCCAATTAGTTTACGACAGAAAGGGGAAATTTGGAGATGGGGCAGCAAGGGTAAGGTCGCCAATGAAAAATATGCAAAAACTAGTAAGAATATCAGGAACAACAAAAGCAGACAAAAATAAAGTAAAAACGAAGGCGAAGGACAAGGACAACGATAAAATGAAACGGGAAAAAGAAAATATTTTGTGTTCAGGAACATGGAATATAAGGGGCATCAATGGAAAAGGGGTTTTTAAAGAATTAATAAAGGAGATATAAAATAGTTTCACTAGTGCTACAAGAAATAAAACAAAATAGTATAGGCATTTTGGAAGTAGAAAACTAGATATTATGTAATAGTGGAGGCTCACTACTGTTGGATACTGGATTCTTAGTTCACATAGTGTTTTATAAAGATATAATACATTTTTGGGTTTTATCAGGCAGAATTTGACAGAAGGTAAAAAAGAAGATGTAAATTAGGGTTTTACGAGAAATCAGATGATATTTACTGCAATATACCAGAATATAATATAAACATTGTTATAGATAATTTTAACGCTAAAGGAGAGACGCTAACGGAAATTTACAAACTTATGATAGGGTTGGAAAGTAAACATACAAAAACAAATAACGACGGATGTAAGCTTACCGAGTTGGCTCAAGAGAGATGCTTGAAGATCAAAGAAACATTCTTTAAAAAAATATATCTATAAAACCACATCTTAGACGGCCAAACGAAAAATCCAATATACTGCTATTAAGAAAACATTTGAAATGACTGTTAAATGTTAGAAATTATAAAGCTGAAGCCGATATCGACCGTTACCTTATTGTACATTTTTTTATTCTCTCAAATATTTGCAATTTACCCAAGGGTACTAAGCAACTCTTACAACACTCAGGGCAAGGTAGCGAGTTGCTACCTACAGTTAGGTTAGGGCCTTTACATTAAAAACCTAATATATACACTGTGATAGATTATGGCCGACTTTAAGGATTGCATTATAAATTTGTGTAAGGACAACCAATAGTTTTTCTGCTTTAACGACTTGCCCAGTTATCCTTATAACTAGGTCTAGAATCCTGGGCTTTTCTTTGGGTTAAGGATTTTATGAATCATAGCCTTAACTTCATTAATTTTTATGGCTTTAATGGGAAGTGCCATTTGGAATGGTGTTTCAGGGTATGAAGTTATTTCTTCCTCTTCTTCTCGTAAAGTTTTCATTGGAAGTGGCTGAAAAACATTAGTAATGCAAAAGTTTCAGCCTTATCAGTATCAGTTCTCATCCAACTTCCATCCTGTTCTTTGATTAGTGGTATGTTCTCTTGTGTTATATTGGTTTTTAATGTAGCCTTCCACAAAGAGTAATCAGTAGCTTCAGTGGGAGTAAGACCTTCAAGGTAATTTTGAATGGCCTCATTCTTTTCATTACTGGGTAATTCTTTCACCTCTTTCACTGCTCTGTTAAACTTTGTGTTGTCTTCTGCGGCTCTAGTCGCTTCGTTTTTTTTTGCAATTGCATGTTTTGCTATTACAGAGCAATTCTGATTGTGAATTTGATTACTCATTTTAGGAGTTACATCCCAGGCGGTTAGTTATAATAATAGTAATGGTTAGATCTTTTACAGCGTTGTCTATGTTTTCAGGATATTTTAGTAGGATATCAGTATGTATTCGTTCATCCAGCAAGTATTTAAACAAATCCTAGTTCATTTTTTTATTAGTGAGTACGGCTGGTTTTTGTACACTGATGATGTTCGAACTGACTGTTACAATTGTGGGAAAATAATCCGAAAAAAGATAGAGGCTTTGTTCTGCTGGACAATTACTAGTAGGAATACCTTTAGTAACACAGAAGTCCGGTACTTTGTTCGTACTGTATGTATGTTCGTAGTGTCCGGTACTTTATTCCTATTTCTAGGCCAGTATGTAGACCTACCAGTAGACAAAGTATTTAGATCATTTTTGTCGATATATTTTATGAGCTCTTGATCTTTACTAGTCATCAATCTTGATCCCCATATAAAGTGTTTGGCATTGTAATCAACACCAGCCAAGAATATGCTCCCTAATGTGGCAAAGTACTCAGCATAATGCTCTTCTTTTAAATTGTGATGTGGAGGACAATATAGTTCAGTTAAAGTTATTGGACCTGTCTTATCTTCGATTACGATATTAGTGCCTGAATATGTGCTATCTGGAACATGAGATTACATAATATTAAAGTACAGAAAATCGGAGAAATTTAAGTCCATTCATAAAACTTAAATAAGATATGATAGAGAAAAAAATTAAAGATAACAAACTCAGAAAACAATATGTAAAAAATATTGAAAATATTCTGATACAAATTCAACATAAATACAAAATTTGAAAATATATAAAAGATAACTGTATTTAATCAGCAGTAGAGGTAAAAAATGTTTTGCAGTAAGAGCAAAATATAAGTACCGTATAAGAATGATTCGATAATGTTCGTCAGAATGATATCGTTCGATAATGAATGTCAGAAAATCTTTCAGGAGCAAAGAAGAATAACCAATAATACTTGTTGGAAGAAAAAAAAAAACATTCGGATTTTTTATCAAGAAACAAATAAGGTAACAAAATGCTTCAAATTTAAGATAATTTTCCTTAAAGATGAGAAAGAAAGCATAATATAAATGCCCACTGAAATTTTAGATAGGTGGGAGCTCGGACATACCTGGATATAAGAGCGAGAATCGGAGCAATATAAGAACACCTTGAACACAAGACAAGAAGTAACAAATCATCAAAAACCTCAAAAATAATATCAAATTAATTTCTAAAATAATTAATTAAAATGAGTGTCGAAAACAACGATATTATAATGAATTGATAAAAGGAGGTCCAAAACTGGAGGGAAAAATTTACGGGTAATATTAAAAATAGGGAAAGAAAAAACTATGGCAGTAAAATGGACAGAAGCAGTGTTGATACCAATTCTGAAAAAATGATATAATATGAGTTGCAGTAACTATAAAGAAATAGCCCTACTGGACGCCATATATAAAATCTTGTCAAAGATGTTGAATCGTAATTTACGAAGAGAGTTCTTGGAGAATATCAATCTGGGTTCAGGAAGGGCTGCTCAGTGATGGTTGAAGTTTTCTCATTAAAACAAATTTCAGGTAGCAGCTACAAGTATAATCTGATAGTTCATGTATTTTTATAGACTTTAGACAGGCGTACCATAGATTAAACAGAAAGGACATGTACAGAACAATGCGAAAAATAGGGATTCCGGAGAAATTAATCACGCTAATATGGATAACACTGTATCAGTAAATGGGCAAAAGTCAACAATTTTCAGAACAAATATAGGGGTAAGACAAGGTGGCACACTATCCGCTAACGCACTAACATAACGCTAGAAGAAATGCTTAGAGAAAACAAGATTAATACACAAGGAACCTTGTAATAGGCACAAATACGCATAAATACCAGCGTACGCAGATAATCAAGAGTTATTGATAAGATCGGTAAAAGATTAAAAAAAAACATCAAATAGATTAGAAAGAATTTATTGAACGGGGGAACGGAAGAACGGGGGAAAAGAATAAAAGAGGGATGGGTTAGAGGAATGAGTAAGGAAGTAATGGAGCTATACCAAAAACCCTCAATAACAGCAGAGATAAGAGTACAAAGAATCAGATGGCTGGGGTATGTTGAAATACTATCACAAAGCAAGGTATGCAGCGAAAATGTTGAGAGGGACAATAGGGAACGAAAGTGAACAACATTCGAGGAATACCAAGAAGTGGTTGACTTCTATGGAGGAAGATCTAAGGACTCTGAATGTTAACAACTGGGAGAAACCTGCAGGAAGCTTAGAAGCTGCGTTCCTATAGGAATAAATGGCGATTTATCACCAATCAAGCTTTAGTCTTTATGGTATATAGAGCTCTAATATATTGTAAACTTTGTTTTGATAATACCTAAAATTGAGGAGTATAGATCAAACGTAGAAGGAGCACAAACTGTATTCAAGATCAATGTCTAAGATCAGATAAACGGTGACGGATTTTCGTCAAATTGATTTGTGATTGAAGGATGGTTAAGAAAACAGTGTTTACTTAAGAAACTCATTTGAGAATGTCAATAAATTACATCAAGTACTCTTCAATGATGAATCTCAATTTTATTACGTAGACATGATAGTAGAAGTAGAGTTAGAGACGTGGAGATAGACCTTAATCTCAGTTTGATGGTTAGGGTTAGATGATAGAATATAGTTATGATATGGTGTACTAGAGTTTGTAAAAAGTATTTAACAATCTGTTATGAGCTACAAGTTCTTCCATACATTAATCTGTTTGGAAATTTAAATTTTTAATAAGATAATAGACGACCACATATTGCCGTGTTAGTTTCAATTTTTGTGAAAATGCTCTTGTCAATCTGGCATCATAGGTATCCAAATCTTCCAATCTCTTGTCAATAGAGCACGTTTGGAACATACTAAGTAGGAGATTAGGAAATTTGCCCTAGTCTTCGCGGATATTATAGGCTCTAAAACCTAAACTATGTGTAACTAGGGATAATGTATCTCAAGAATGAACATTCTGCTTAATTTAATCCATGCCAATACGTTTTGTAAAGTAAGTAGATAACTGATTTGTAGTCAAATGGATGGCAGAAAATCTATGAAAATTTTCTCAAACTTTTCCACTCACAAAACATTTAGTTTTTTTCGCGTTTCGCGCCCTCCATCCACCCGAGATTATTTTCTAAAATAATCCCGAAACTTCACTGCTGGTAGATGGGATAAGGTTTCCGTAGCTATTTGCCACTTAAAAAACCCTTATCTTCTCTTCCTTGGTGTTTCCGCAGCTTGGCCGCCGGACGGGGTGGGCCAAGCGCTTCGCACCACACCCCTCTGGGGGACAAGTACCAGAGGGGGGTGTATCTTAAGATATTATTTATGTATCTCATTGCCGAAGGCACTGAAGGTGCTTCAGCTTAATTTTATCTTCACTTACCTTGTGACCTGAAAGGGAAGGCACTTCCTGAAAGAGAAGCACTTTAACTTCACCTCACCAAATTCCTTTTTCTTTTTTCGTACGTGAGACTGGCGGTCTCATTCCCACGGCGGTAGATCCCTCGTTGGACATCAGTCGACCTAGTCCTCCAAAAGTTGGAGTTTCGGTCTTCTGTGCCTTCTGCCACCCAACGCTGCTAGGTCTTCCGGACGGTAGTCCGTTAACCTTCGCAGTTCTTGATTTGGGTGGTCAGTGATCTTCAGGAAGGCTTTCTCTGCCTTTTCCTGCATGCACTGCCTAAAGGGAGTCCACATCATCTCTCTATGTAATCGTACATTGGAGATGTACCATGGGGCGTTCAGAGCCAGTCTCAATATCTTATTCTCATAGCTTTCAAGCTGTTTGATGTAGGATTTTGCCGCGTAACCCCAAGCGGTCGATCCAAACATCATTACACTTCTCACTAATGCTTTGACCATTAGCATCTTGAGCTTCACGTCTAACTTGCTATTTCTGCAAATTAGCGGATAAGCCATCTTCGTTACCGTCACGGCTTTTATCCGTGCGTTCTTGACATGTCGACTCCACGTCATCTTCTTGTCGAATGTGGCGCCCAGATACTTTACAGTATCTTGCCACCCCACATTTTGATCTTCTATCTCCAGTTGGAGTTCGGGTCTTCTTCTTCTTTGTGTGATGTAGATAGCCTGTGTCTTGGTGACATTCACCTTGATCTTCCAGGCTATCATCCACTCCATCAGATCGTCCAGGTGTTCCTGGACGTATCTGACGGCGTGGTCCGGTCGCGAATGTCTAGCCATTATGGCGGTGTCATCAGCATACAGGGCTAACCTAGTGATATTCCTCTTGGGAATGTCACTGGTGTATATGTTGTATAGGTGGGGCGCTAGTACCGCTCCCTGCGGTACTCCAGCCTCCACCCATCTTCGTGCTGACTTGACTGCACCCATTTTCACAGAGAAACTTCTGTCTCTTAGGTATGAGTCAGTCAGCTCGGTAATCCACTCAGGAATTCCTATCTCTATCATCTTGTGGATAAGCCCGTCGTGCCATACCCTGTCGAAAGCTCTTTCGACATCGAGTAGGACGATTGCCGTTCCGTGTCTTCTACTCAGTGCTTCCGCTATGTATTCTGTTACGCATAGCATCTGATCTTCCGCAGAGTGATTTTTTCTAAACCCGAATTGTTCGGGCGGAAGGATGCTGTTATCTATGAGCACCTTCTCTAATCTCTTTAGAATCACTCTTTCTACGACCTTACTTATTGATGGTAATAAGCTAATCGGCCTGTAGTTTTGCGGGAACTTCTGGTCCTTTCCTGGCTTCGGTATCATTTTCACCGTTGCATATTTCCATCTATCTGGGAAATACCGCAATCTCATGACTGCGTTTGCAACGGCAGTGATGGCTGCAATGCCCTTTCTGGGCAGCTTCTTCAGCATGCGATTGGTTACACCATCGCATCCTGGAGCTTTCTTGAGCCTGATCCTTTGGATAATTTCCTTGACCTCCTTCGGAGTTGTGAACTCCGTCAGCGGCCTAGGTCCTATCCTTTCTCTGAAGCTTCTTACATTTCTTCTGACTAACCTCTCATGGTTTTCGTCATCGTCATCGTGCTCATTTATGATGCACTCTCTCTCGAGAGCATCAGCCATGGCGTCAGCCTTTTCGGCATTGCTATAAGCAAGCCCGTTGGCTCCGTGCAGCATCTTCGGCTCTGGTCTTTTCTTGAGTGCCCTGTAGACTCCCCATAGTGTGCCATCATCATTGCCGAGTTCCGTGAGGCGATCGTTCCACCTCTTCTCACTCAGATCCTTCAGAGCTTTTCTCAGGACGTTCGTCGATCTGGTCAACTCCCTGGCCAGGTCGGCCGTCCTATTTGCTCTGTATCGTCGCTTGATGGCCCTACGCCTTCTTATCATCCTCCGTATGGTTTGAGGAATAGGTCCGTAGGGGTGCTTCGATGGCCTTTCTACTCTTCTAGTCGTGCAGTCTTCTACTGCATCGACTATGGCCTTTTCTAGTATCTCGACTTCATGCTCCAACTCTTCCGTTGTGTCGATCTTCGGGATTTGGATTTTGGAGTAGATCTTTTCTGGGAACATGTCCCAGTTGACCCACTTCCTCACCACATGATCCCTATGCCCGTCACCAGAACCCAACTTTAAGAAAATCGGGTTGTGGTCGGAGGTCCCGTCGTAAGCAGTCTCTATCTCCATATCCAATGGGATGTCCTTGATGACTGCGATGTCCAAGACGTCCGGCAGTCCTTCTATCGGCTGATATGTGGGCTCTTCGGGAGCAATCACGATTGCTCCCATAGCCTCCACGTATCTTTCCAATCTTCTTCCGTTGGGATTATACAACCTGCTATGCCAATTCGGTGACTTGCAGTTGAAATCCCCTACAAGAACTTTCCCTACATTTCCCTGTAGGAGTTCTTGGATGTCTTCTTGTAGCAGCTGATCCCGCCTACCGGGGTGGTAGACGGACTGCACCTCTATGGGTGCACGTGCCATCTCTACCTTGACCCCGATGGCTTCTATCTCACCTTCGTTATCACGAAGTGGTTCAGATTCCAGACTTCGCCTGACGAGAATGGCAACGCCACCCCCGACAGGATTCCGTCTGTCGAATCTGTACGTCCGGTAGTTCGGGAAATTTATCCTGAACTCTTCCGGACATTTAGTTTCTTGCAAAGCAAGAATATCCGGATCGTAGTCTGCCAGAAGTTGTTCAACTTCTATCTTCTTATTCCGGATCCCGTTTACATTCCAGGATCCAATCGTCAGGTTCGCTGGTCTGTTTCTTCTACCTGGCATTTCTGGCTTCAAGGATGGCGCGGACACTCATCTCTACCGCTTGTGTAATAATCTTTTGCATGTCCTCATCGGACAGCACGTCATTTCGTTTGCCTGTAGTTTTTACAGGCTCTTGCCTATTAGTCTTCTTTCCTTTTTTGGTGGGTGCATACTTGCATCCCAAGTAGGATGCAGCATGCGCCTCTCCACAATGCGCGCACGTGGCTTTTTCTTCGCGAGGGCGCGTGCACTCTGAGGTGCGGTGGTCCTCACCACATTTTACGCATCGTACAGGGTATCCGCAGTTGCCCTGTACATGTCCGTAGCGCTGACAGCGGTAGCACTGCACCGGCCTGTCAGCTTTTTCCTTTCTTTCGACCTTCACGGACAATCTATCCAAAAACCGAAGGTCGAAAATCTTTTCATTAATGGTCTTCACGAGGACCATGGGGAGTGCACGGCCCTTCGTTTCTTTTCTTCGCGAGCGTAACCTCGCCACTTCAGCGTCAGCGAAGCCCTGCTCCACTAGCGCCTCCTTTATATCTTCAATTGTTGTTGTTTCAGGCACTCCTTTCAAGACTGCCTGAAATTTCTTATCTTCGCGGAGTGTGTACGTGAAGAAGCTGTGCTTCTTTTGCTCACACACCTTTGCCAGCGCTCTATGGTCACCGGCTGATTGGGGGAAAATTTGGATTCCCTCCTTCGTCATCTTTGCTTTATTGTAGCCTATCTTCTTTTCATTTAGAAGTTTGGAGAAAGCGGACCAGTCCGGGCACGCCACGGTCACTGGTGGTACTCCCTTTGCGGGAGTTTTTTCTCCAGCTTTCTCGTTACCATGAGTGGGCCTGTCGGCCTCCACCCTTTTTGGTTTCTTGGCAATTGCCTTTGGCTTATTTGCCTTCTTTGCCGCTTCCTGTGGAGTTGGATATTCATTATCCGACTCCGTGTCGTCGGTGGAGACTGCCGGTCTCTTCTTGTTCTTCGCCGATTTCAAGGCGCCGGACGGTCCGGCCACTACTTCGGCTACAGTCATCTTTGGTACTGTGCCGTTTGATTTTGCCGTCAGGGCATTTACCATTTTCTCCAGGCTCTTTATCTTGGCCTGGAGGTCTTCAATTTGCTCCTTTTGCTTATCCAAAAGGGCATCGCGCTCGGCTATTTGGTTCTCCATCCACTGAACCTTCTGCCTTTTTTCGTGCTTCTCCTTTTTCGACATTTTTCCGCTGTCACTAGCACCGTCACTTCCACTAATTTTCTTAATAAACATCACCTGCAATTGCAGTGATGTCTATCGCGTCGTCACCTGTTGGCACGGAATAACGGCCGGCAGTTCCGAAACTGCCAACTAATTTCTCGTGCCTACTATTTCAAATTTTTACGATCGGAAAATTTTTCCAATTTTCGAAATCGCTAGGCTGCAAAAACAGTCAGCTATACCGCTATTTTACAGAAATCGCGCTTTTTTTCCGATCACGTCCACAGTCGACCTTACAACCGACTGCGGAATTGCGGTTTTACTCCGCCCACAAATGGGAGGAGTCAAACACGCCGAAAATCTTCAGCTTCTGTCACAGTGGGGGCGTTGAAAAACACCACGCTCGCTGCTTGTCACCACCAGGAAAACCTAACCTGCAAAGGACACTCGAGAGAAACACAACCGTTCACCTCAAGCACTGAACGCAGACTGGGAACACGACTGAAACATTTAGTAACACATAGCTTGTTTTTTATACGGATATTAATTTTACTGTTATTTCTTTGCTTTTATTTTGTTTTTTTGTTATTATTTCTTTACTGAAAAATAGTTGAACACTTTGCAGGGCATCATCGCATTATTAATTAGGTGGACGATTCATGAACAAAAGAGTATTTTCGTCTGTAATTTAGTTTCATATTTTAAAACAATATATAAAATTAAAATAAATAAGTATTACAATCTGGGAGCCTAAGGAAGAGAGGATACCTGATTGGATAGCTCCTAGAATCAAGGAGATCACCGTTTAAACAGTGGAGGTTAATTAATTTTAACTAACTTTTTTGGACAATTGTGTACCAAGATGCTAAATAATTTGCATTCAACCTCTATAAAATATTGTTCATTAAATAATGTTGGCATTAAATATATTGTGTTATTTATATGTTATAGTTCCGCAAGTGTAATAGAAATATATGTGTAATAATCTTCGCTTATTTAAAGACCTGCGTTAATTTTGAGGCATTATATAAACAATAGAGATCTTTTAAAACAAACTTACATATAAATGAAGACACTAGCATGCAAAAACTGATAGGTTGATAGAAGAATCCTAACAAATAATATCCATCAGAAACGGAGATATCAAATGGATACCAAATAATATAAACATAATTCCGATATATTGATGTTCTGTTCATGCTAGGATTAAATTTTTCGTAAGTAGGTTCAAAATAATTTTGACCAAATGATGTAGTAGCATTTATAAGCACGTAAATAATAGAACAAAATAAACTCCTGGTGCAGAAAACATCTATATCCTTGTAAGTAGTTTCTTTCAGATTATCTATTAAGTGTCTAAAAATTAAAAATATTAAATAAATAATGTAAACAATAGTGCTTAAATAAAAAAAAATGTACAAACTTCTAGTATCTCTAAGTAGCTTTACACTAGTGCAACTCAATTCTTTCGATGAGATATCTACAGCAGTTGAATGCAATCGTTGCTCGTTAAGTTCGTTGGCCGAGTATAACGTTTTAAAAAGCCGTGTAGTTTTATAAAAGGATTTGTTAACTTAGAATGATGCGATTTTTTTGTGCATTTTATATTTATTCAAAACAAAACGGCAGTGTAGTAATATCAGACATTAATAAGTGATTACGAGGGGCTTTTATATTATATAAGTCCATCCTTGGAAGAGCGTATAGACTTTTAAAGTTTTCCTGGCCTTTAAATATTGATTTCTTCAATATCTTGTTCAGATATTTATTATTTCTTTTAAAATATTTATTCTCGGTTTTTGACCATAAACACCTTTTACATAGTATTATTATTATGAGGACAAATATTAAGTAGAACGAAATTATCCAAATACTTGTTTTTTCATAATAAATTGGCTTACTTAACTTTATAGAACTTTCTTTTTTGTCTTGAATTTCCTTTTGAAATTTGTAAAATTTTTCCATATTTATGTTATTTAAATTGAACTGAGTCAGTGAAAGCAGCTCGACAGGCCTTAAAGACCCATGTCTTCGACTTTCTTTATAATCGTTCTCCATTTTACTCTATTCATAGCTGCATCCTGCCATCCTCCTGCCCTTACTGAACCTAAATCTTCCTTGCATGCCTCCAACCACTTCCTTCTTGGTCGTCCTCTTCTTCTTCTTTATCCATCTCCTCTTGACAATGCTTGTTTTGCCCATCTACTATCTGACATTCTTAATACATGACCCAACCACTGCAATTTGGAAGACCTAACTATCTAACTTATAGATGGTTTTCTGTATAAAAGTTTAATTTCTGGATTGGTTCTTCTCCATATTGTCTCCTGTACTTTCACTCCACCAAATATCTTCCTCAGTACTCTTCGCTCCCAGACATTCAATGTTTCTTCTTATTTTTTATTCATTACCCTTTGCTGACCATGATATTTTTTTATCTAAGCATGTTATGTAACGCTCCTACAGATTTGCTTCCCCTTGCCATGATTTTTTCAATTTCCTATATTTCATCACCTTCGCTGGTAATTCCCAAATACTCAAATTCTTTGACTATTTTAAATTTATAATGTTTATTTTGTTCCGTTTTAATAATAACTTGTTCTGCACCATCCACGACGCCACCATTTTAAGGAATGTTGCCTTTTTCATTAATGTGTAGGCTATGGCAAGAGAGCATCAAGAATATATCTGGCGCTTTTTTTAAACGGTCTAAAGATTCTTGCTAGCTCTGTTGTTGTTCTTGACAAGATACTATGTCGTTTGCGTTTGCTAATATTGGGCTCTTGCCATTGTAAATCGTTCATCTTGCTCTTATTCCACTCCCTTGGAGTATTATCTCTAGCTCGTCGTTAAAAAAGACTGTATACAGGGAATCCCCTTGTTTCAATACCCTTCCCACTTCAAATTTTTCTGTTGAAAGGCACCCCTCCACCACCACTCTGTATTGTGTTTTCCTTTGTCATTTGAATTATATTCTTTGGGACTTGGGGCACGTTTCAAAGCTTGGTATAAATTCCTCCTTATGAGTGAGTTATGGGCTTATTTGAACAATAACTTCAAGTTAAGTTTCCCTTCATACGTATTGTTTTGAATAATTTTTATGACGAAAATCTGATCAGTAGTGGATCTGCCTTTTTTATGCCCTCCTTGGTATTCTGCCACTTGTCCGTTTAAATATATTTCAAGTCTGCTTCTTATAGCTCTTGCAATTATTTTATAGGCTACATCGAGTAATGTGATTACCCTATGATTTAAGCATTCTGTTTTATCGCCTTTATTATATATGGGGCATATTATGGCCTCCGTCCAACTGTCTGGCATTTATTCTTCCTCCCATATTCGTTTTATCAGTCCATATAACCTTGCAAATAATGTTTTTCCTCCGTGTTTAATTATTTCCGCTGTTATGTAATTTTTTATGTTATTTTGATTTTTGTTTAATACTTAAATATTAGTGTCAATTCTTTCGGCATCATATGCATCTAAGTTTCCTGTGATGCTTTTGGTTATGGAACCTAGATCGTTAATTATTATTCGGTATTATTTGATTCATTTCATATCAATCTTTTCTTCTAAATTATTCATTATAATATATGCATTGTACAATTCATTTTTTTGATCGGTGCTGTTTTCAGTAGATTGGTTTTAGTTCAAACACCTAGACAAACGATAAAGACATAGATTGGGTTTTAGTTTAAACACCTGGATATCAGTGGTTGATATTTTTCATTACTTTCCCTAAGTTGTATAGGTATATATATATATATATATATATATATATATATATATATATATATATATATATATATATATATATATATATATATATATATATATATATATATATATATATATATATATATATATATAATTTCTGTTTTTTGATTCTTCGGGTTGACTTTTTTAACTTTATTAATTAACTCTATTAATTATTTTACTCTAAAGGGTCCTTCAAATTTGGATTTTCTTTTGTCCTTTTTTATAAACCTTTTGGTTAATTTTAAACTCTTTGGATTCATCTCCTCTAGCGTTAATTTTTCATAATAATTTTTCTTTTTTTAAGTCTGTTCGTTCATAGATTTAATTGTATATGTTTTTTATATTCTATTTATTTGTAAGCCATCCAGAGGATTTCTGGAGTTTATATGAGTTAGCATTAATTCGTAGGGTAAACATATTGTAATTCAATGGTTTGTACTGTGAGCAATAATAACAAATATCAGCAGATCTTCAAGTTTCTTAGTTTTATCTTTTATTTTTAATAATTTTAAATGCTCGATTAAAGTCGAATGGAATCTATCAATAGGGGCAATTAATTCATAATGATCAGTTTTGGTGAAATAAATGTTGATTTGTGCCTTTTTAAGAATTCCTTGACAAATTCATTGTTGAATTCTGTTCCATTATCTGTCACTATGGTTTCTGGACATTCAAAATATGCTAAGAAGTCAGTTAACTTGCAAACTGAATTCGTATTTCTATCGTAGATTTTTGCTTGTCCGTATTATGAAAATTTACCAAAAATAGTTAAACGTTCTGTTTTTCCAATATAAAAGTATCAAGATGCAAAATCTCAAATGATGTTTACGGTATCTTCGTTTTGACTAGAGGTACATAGGATTTCAGTCTGTTGTACTTTTGAATTTGGCAAATTATACAATCGTTAATCTATTTTTCGAATATTTCTTTGAATTTGGGCGAATAATAAATTGTCTTCAACCGTTGATGGGTATCATTAATGTCGTGATGATTTGTTTTACTTTCATGTTGATTCCTAATCAATAATGATTATTCTTCATTGATCATTCATTGATGATTGATGATATTGTTTAACAATTTCGTACATTGGATAATCTTTGGCTTATTAAAATATTTTATAAAAGTCCGAGTGAATGTCGAAATTAATTCTTTATGAATGAAATAAATGTAAGAGATTTTGTTTGCCTATAATTATTCCTTGAAAAATATTATAAAAGTTTTTTGTTGGATAATTTAATATTGGTCGATGTTGACTACGATTTTATTATGCGGCGTTTTTAAAACAATATAGTATATTTTTCTATTGTTTATCATTTTGTCTAAAATTTTCATATGTTGTAGCGTTCACAAATTCTTGATCGCTACAGGTAGCATTCCTAAATTGTTGATCACCACTGGTAGGTTTATTTCGGACAAATTCTTAACTGAAAGAGCTCCGGTATCGTTTGGACAAGGCAAGAGAGTCTAACTCCAAATCTCCAGGTGAGCGGACGTTTTCGCGCCTTACCCTTCCGACCGAGAGGGTTTTACGACCCGGCAGCAGAGAATCCGATCAACAGACATCAGGTCATTGAACGACCACCTATTACAGAGCCCGACCATAGTGGAAACCTTACACATTTTTGGGGCCACATGGCACAGTAACCGGTTGGTCAGATCGAGATTATTTCGGGACCCCCGCATAGGGATACCGGACTGCCCGCAGTCGTACTCAGTGTTTTTGGACACCCAGTACCGGATAGGCAAGGATAGACAACATCAGGAAATAAGTCCAGAATAACATTTTTTTATTATATTCATGTACCTTTAAGGATTGCAGTAACCATTTATTTTTCACAAATGCATTTTTACCATAATTTCTTATACTGTTAATGGTCACGTTATCACCTTATATTTTGTATCTATTTGCCGTCTGACCATTCTTGGTTACCCTAGCGTTATATAATTATCTTTTTACTATTGTCAGAATAGAGGAAATAACCTCTAATTTGTAAGTATAGGGACATAGAGACCAGCTGGTGTAATTCAGAGCTGTTTATTTGATTTTTGATTTCTTTCAGGGTAAGGTTTGGAGAACCACCTTCCCTAAACCTTCCCGTTCCTTTTGTTTGATAGTTTTAGTTATTCCATTTTTTTATGTGCTTTGTGTTGTTCTTTTTTGAGTGTGCTTTTATAATATATATGTATAAAATTCTAGTAAACCGTTTTATTTAAAGTAGACCCGTTCCCGTTTCCAGGGTCTTTTCCGATATATGAAGTAACCGGGTGGCGCTCAACTTTTGTCGTGGCTTCATTCTGTCCTGGACCTTCTTCCCGGTGCTCCCGGTGAACAGCTGCCGTCGCTGTGATCTATATATTTTTTATTTTGTTTCTAAAGAGAAAATAATAGGTCACAATGTGGTTTGTGATTTTTCTCTTGATTTGAGTGGGCTGTGTAATTTGAATCTGGCGGTCTTATGTGCAAGTCCGAAAGTATTTTTATATTTGGTTCGATTTCATCATTACGTTGTTCGCAAGTTACAGTATCGAAATTTGAATCTTCTAGATTATTTTTTATAGATTCGACTTCGTAAACATTTAAAGAAATGCGTGTTTTTGCTTCATCTGCGTTTTGGTTTTTTTTACATTCTTCTAAATTATTTGATAATCAAAACATTTTTCAATATGTTTTTGCAGATTTGTAAAGAAGATTATTATGTCATCTAGATAGACACAATATAATTCGTTTTGTAGGCCTCCTGATATATGATTCATTACACACAGGAATCTTGCCAGGGCATTTTTTAGTCCAAAGGACATTAGTAGAAATTCGTAATGTCCTGTATCTATGCTAAATGCTGTTTTGTAAATATCTTGTTCGTTGATTTCTATTTGGTGAAATTAACTGGCTACATCAAGGGTTGTAAAATAGTTAGCTAACTTATCATCTATAGTTTGTTCGTTTAGTTTCCTATTGTCTATTACCATGCACCATGTTTGTACTTTTGAACTATTTAGTTGCTTGGGCACATTTCATATAGGCGAAGACCAGGGTGAATTTGAAGATCTTATTACATATTGCGACATTAATTTTAAGATTTGACTCTTTCCTTCGTTTTTGGGTATCTCTGGATACCTGCACCTTTTTGTATACATAAGCATTTTGAATTGTGCTTTATAGAATTTGTAAATGTCAATGGGATATATTCGTGGTGAAAAATGTTTCTGTATTTAAAACATAGTTTTTTAATTGTATGTTGTTTGGCTTTGTTGCAATATTTTAGCTTCAAATTTGATTTTTATAAATTATCTTGGTGTTTGTTAGTTATACATTGTGATGATAATTTCAATTTCTTCCTATTGGTTAAATACTCCGGATACTCATATTTCGATATATCAACAATATATGACAATAGAATATGTGTACAATACAATGACAAACGAGAGAAAATTCAAAAATGATGACTCATCATTCCATTACGATATTTAAAAAGAACAAAATACCGGTTAAAATAAGAAATGAATATGGATTATTAGATTATAAAAAAATAGGACCAACTGAAATACTCCAGTGTATTGTAAAAGTTGAAAATAGTTTAGCTATGACGTCTATTTTAAATAATTTAACTTCTACGGTAAAGAAACATGTTATTAACTTGAACGAGATTAACTTGAAATGAAACCACGAAATACGGTTTGATTAATACAATTTTAAGTGCTACTGAATCAAATTGAATATAGTTTATTTGTTCGAACAACAGTCACTAAGCAACTTGTAACGGCGAAACTCCCAATAAAAACTTAATAGTTTTTATATGAAAATTCTCTCTTAAAATATTCTTTGAGTCCCAGTTTATTATAATTGATCCTCCCTTAACTTTATTCAATAATTGATGTGATAAAAGGCGTTATTGACAGGCTACCCAATGGTTTCCCCCTTTTATTCTTAGGGTTATTTTGAAGCTTCGGCCGTTTTGTAGATACAAATGGAACTCTGTAACGTTTTAAATTTAAAGATAACTACTAGCGCCATCTATTGAAAGAATACGTATAATCTGAAAGCTGTATATCTCTATAAAATTAGAATGCCGTCATTAGAATCGATCAATGGATTGTCAAGTTATAGTACTTAAAGTGACAGTACCTTTTGTCACCTAGTCACAAAAAAAAGATACAACAAAGAGCTAATATAAAATGTTGTTTCAAGTTCGGTAAAACTTTTTTTTTACGATTCTAAAGGTATTATACTTCGGGAATTTATTTCATAGGGTCAAAATATCACTAAGCTTTCAAACTCATTCCATAAAGATGTAAAAACAATATTTTGTTTAAAAATTGTTGGCAATTTACATTGGCATCAATGAAGCCATTTAATGTTCTCCAATTTATTATTTATGCGGTAATATTAAATTTCAAAGATTTGCTTTGATAACCAGTAACGGTTTCCCTTTATTAAATTGACCAACTATATCTTGCAAACATTATATCATCAGTTTTTATGTGATTAGTTATAGTGTTATATATTTTGTTATATTGATGATGTTATTTTTTATATTTGTATTGAAATGTTTCGCATACGTACGTATCAGTTTAAATTAACCATATCCTCCGTTTTCTCCCATAGCATCTTAACTGATAAACATTTGGAAACTGATATATTTTCCGGACTAATTCATCTTCAGCTTCAACTTTTGATCATGAAGTGGTATGACCACCGTATGTCTTATATTTCATATAACCACACTTTTCTCGACCTAGCTGCAAAAGCAAATTGAGCTATTCATTTACAAATGAGTTAGGTCACTTCGTGAAAAAGGTAATCTGTTCATGTAACACATCGGTTAATAAGTTGCCGCTCTGACATATAGGTGGCATCACTTAAGGAAGGAAAAGTAAGGAAAAATTCTTACCTATTGTCGGTTGAGCCAACCTTCAAACGTCATGTGCCAAAATTTCATGATAATATGTCTACTAGTTTCTGAATTGTTGTACTTTAAGTGACGCTAATTTTGCTATTTTCAAAACGGTGGGAAACAAAGAATTTCGTGTGTTGATTAAGCATTGCTTTTTGAAGAAGAAAAACACCGTTAAAGAAAAGCAATGGGTTGATAAACATTAGCCGGACTCTGCCCCAGGAAAATCAACCATAATTTTGTTTTTTTAATGCAATATCCTATGTGTTATTACATTTTGAAATTCTCTAAAAAGTAAAGTCTCGGTACCGCAATGCTTCTTTCTTGCAAAGTTAACCGGTGATAAACCTAAATTTACAGCTAACTGTCATGACATCACTCGAAAAGCCCACAAAAACCCTGTCTATTGTTATGGACCAAAGTGGCGTTCTGAATTGTTGCTCTTTTATATCGCCATTTTCTTAGCGAAGCCCTAGTCCTCCTAATCCTTCTGGATGGCGAAGCCCTAGTACCCACTACAACTACCAACAAAAAATGTAAGAGATTAGCTAACTATGCTGCCATCTACTGGTGGGAACCTAACCAAAAAATGGACCCCCGTGCAGACTCTTCTTATCTCAATAGGATCTAAGGTTGCGAATGCTTGATTCACCCGATGTTTTAACTCCTTTTTAGTGTTTACCTACGTTTTGTAGATATTGTCTTTTAACTGTAAAAGACTACTGAGTCCACATATAGAAATCAATGGGAGTTATTTCGGGTGATCTTGGCGGCCAATTCCACGGATCCAAACGTTCAAACCACCGGTCTTGGAATAGTTCATAGAGTATCTATTTCTAGATACTTTCGTGAAATTAACTGTTCATCGTAAATAAATCAAATCGAATTAGTTTTTCCATGATTAAACAAAAAACATTAAAACTAAATTTCTTTTGGAATGCGGAATCCTTGTAACGGTGTAAAAGAGCAACAATTCAGAACACAACTTTGGTCCATAACAATGCACACAGTTTTCGTGGGGTTTTCGAGTGATGTTATGACAGTTGTCTGTAAATCTAGGTTTATCACCGGTTGACTTTGAAAGAAGCATTGCTCTGCCGAAGAAGTAGACAATAACCAGAGATTTTACCAGATGGCAGGTAGACTGGTTGACAGATGACAGATAGTTAGAATGACGTAATGATAGGAATCAAAATCAGAACATAATCTTGGTCCATAACAACGGATAGGGTTTTCGCGGGTTTTTATAATAAAGTCATGCTAGTTGTCTGTAATTCTGGAAGGTGACCCATTAAAGACAGTTTGGTACAGGGTGCGGCCGATAGTATAGGGTTTAGTCGTTGATAGCAGGAGGTGACTTTGGGGATGTCCGACTAGTCTAAACATCAAGAGAAGAAACATATACCCTCCAGTTGAAGGGATGGCAGGGACTCGTCTCCAGTCATCAACAAACAAAAATGCTCAACAAAAAAAAAATAAATAAAAAAAATATATATATATATATATATATATATATATATATATATATATATATATATATATATATATATATATATATATATATATATATATCTTGGGCAGAGGATTTCCATGGAGGGGAATACCGCCCGCGAGGTGGAACGGCGTGTTAAATGTGGCTGGCAGGCATTTGGTAGGCTCAACATAGTGTTTAAGAGCAGACTCCCACTTTGCCTGAAAAGAAAAGTATTCGATCAGTGCGTTCTACCCGTTATGACATACGGAAGTGAAACCTGGACACTCACATCGCAATCAATTCAAAAACTTCGGGTGACACATAGGGGAATGGAAAGATGTATGCTTGGCATTACACGACGAGACAGAAAGTCCTGCGCATGGATTAGGGAACAAACAAAAGTCTGTGACATCATTGGAAGAGTAAAACAGTTGAAATGGAGATGGGCAGGCCATATAGCGAGGCGATGGGATGACAGATGGACCAAGGCAATCCTGGAGTGGATACTGCTTGATCGCAAAAGTCCGCGAAGAAGACCGAAGGCACGATGGATTGATGACATCGTTAAGTATATTGGACCCGAGTGGCAGAGGAAAGCCCAGGACCGTGAAGGTTGGAAGCATGCTGAAGAGGCCTTCATCCTGCAGTGGATCGATACCGGCTGATGATGATGATGATATATATATATATATATATATATATATATATATATATATATATATATATATATATATATATATGTATATATATATATATATATATATATATATATATATATATATATATATATATATATATATATAATATATATATATATATATATATATATATATATATATATATATATATATATATATGT